>WNWK01012350.1:0-59979 GCA_009830355.1 Cherax destructor | reverse complement strand
AACCAGATAACCGCGGCAGCATATGGGCGACTGGCAAACCTAAGATTAGCGTTCAAGACACTGTATACCGTATACGTCAGGCCCATACTAGAGTATGCAGCACCAGTCTGGAACCCACACCTGGTCAAGCACGTCAAGAAATTAGAGAAAGTGCAAAGGTTTGCGACAAGGCTAGTTCCACAACTCAGGGGACTGCCTTATGAAGAAAGGTTGAGGGAAATAGGACTAACAACACTGGAGGACAGAAGGGTTAGGGGAGACATGATAACGACATACAAAATACTGCGGGGAATCGACAAGGTAGATAGTGACAGGATGTTCCAGAGAGGAAACACAGAAACAAGGGGACACAACTGGAAGCTGAAGACTCAGATGAGTCAGAGGGATATTAGGAAGCAATTCTTCAGCCATAGAGTAGTTAGGAAGTGGAATAGTTTAGCGAACGATATAGTGGAGACGGGAACCATACATAGTTTTAAGACAAGGTATGATAAAGCTCACGGAGCAGGGAGAGCAGAGACCCAGTAGCGGACAGTGCAGAGGCGGGGCCAGGAGCTGAGTCTCGACCCCTGCAACCACAATTAGGTGAGTACAATTAGGTGAGTACACACACACCAACGACAACCAGCATGGATTCAGGGACGGGAAATCCTGTGTCACAAATCTACTGGAGTTCTATGACAGGGTGACAGCAGTAAAACAAGAGACAGAGGGGTTGGTAGATTGTGTTTTTTTTTTTTATTGTAAGAAGGCGTTTGACACAGTTCCTCTCAAGAGATTAGTGCAAAAGCTGGAGGACCAGGCAGGGATAACAGGGAAGGCACTGCAATGGATCAGGGAATACCTGTCAGGAAGACAACAGCGAGTCATGGTACGTGACGAGGTGTCAGAGTGGGCGCCTGTAACGAGCGGGGTTCCACAGAGGTCAGTCCTAGGATCGGTGTGTTTCTTGGTATATATGAACGACATGAAGGGCGGAATTGACTCAGAAGTGTCCCTGTTTGCATATCATGTGAAGTTGATAAGAATTCAATTGGACGAGGACCAGGCACAACTACAGAGGGATCTGAGGATGAGGGTCCCCTGTATAGTTCTAGAGGTGGTACCTCCCTATATATATGTGAGAATATATATATATATATATATATATATATATATATATATATATATATATATATATATATATATATATATATATATATATATATATATATATATATATAATATATATATATCTTTAGTGAACAGATAGGGCCACTCCCATCGCCCCTCCCCCGTCCCAGGTCCCCTCACCACATCCCGGTCCAGGTCTACTGACTTCCTGACCAAGGGTGTTGCCGTTTAGTGCCCCACCAATTACTCGCAATCCCGCTCGCTACTCCCACACCCTCATCCCCCATGCATCCATGCTGTCCTTCATCTGTTACCCCACAGCTGGCGCCCTCCCACCCCCACGATGTCAGCAATGTCACAAGAAGTGCCGGGTTCCCAGGAATCCGTCTACGTGGAATCCGTCCACGAGGCAACTGTCAGGTGTGCCACAGGGTATGTGCACTCAATCCCTTAACTGGCAACATCCGTGCATACAATGGATGTCTAGGCTTCAGGAGGGCTCCAAATGGGAACAGCCAACAGGCCCTCCCAGCAGACAGAGCTGACAGCTACCCTGACTTCACCTCTACAGAGGACCTAAAAGCTGCAATCAAATTAACATCCACCAGGACGCTGACACAAAGCAGCTCGCCATGAAGCTGCTAGCACATTCACTGACCTCTTGAATAAAGTCTACGATGCTCCTGCAAACAACGGATCCTGGCACAACCTACTGCTATTTGGCAATGCCTGTTTGGCTGTCCCACCAAGGAGGGATAAGTCACTAGCAACATATGTCATTAGGGCAATAAATGCATACCCTAGAGATGACAACCTCGTCCATCTTCCCTCCAGGGTGTCAAACACTCGCCGGGCAAATGCCAACAACAGGACACCTGACGCCTCAAAAATCAGAGCCCAAATTAGCAGAAACATAGAAGAGGGTAATACTATTGGAGCACTGAGGCTTATAACCAGTGAGGATACCATCGCTCTTAAGGACTTCATTACAGCACAAGCCCTGAAGGACAAATATTACAACCTCAGGTTCTCAAGGTCTGTTATCCTGAGTGTTAAAGGGAGCTTGGAGCAAAGTAAACACAGTAGAAAAACTTTGAATTGTATTTTCCTTCACCAAGTATATATAGCTTTATACAAGTATGTACACTATATACAAATAGTATTAGTGCACGCCACGGTAGTCAAGGCAAAACAGCAGCCAAGAAACAATGGACAATCGTGCAGCAACCAGCACAGAGTGGGAATTACAATGGTAAACATGTGAGTGGAATCCACGTCACCTTTACCATTGCCAGATCCACATTATGATTGGCTGAACCAAGGTGCTGATCTGATGATGGGGCCCCGATCACCAAACCCTTAACAAGATGGTTCGCTGGTTGGTTAGGCAGCCTATGTGGGTGTGTTTAACATGCTCCGAATAAGGTGACATACTCTTTGCATGGAACACCCCTACCCGAAGAGGGCTAAGGACTAGGCTTTCACCTCTAATGGGTAGATTGCCGCCATGGCATGTTACAATAATAGGACCACCTTTCCCCTCAACCATCCCACTCATTAGATAAAGCTAAACTTTTCTCGAGACATAAAGTCTGGCTTTAAACTTTAAACACACACACAAATTCATCATGTACAAAAAGGGGGAAAAATAGAACTGGCTCTACCCAAAGTCCCTAAGACATCCTAACCTCACTAGTGTCATACACTGCCTCCCTCAGTAATGTCATACACTGCCTCCCTCCCTAGTTTCATACACAGCCTCCATCACTAGTTTCATACACTGCCTCCCTCACTAGTTTCATACACTGCCTCCCTCACTAGTGTCATACACTGCTTCCCTCAGTAATGTCATACACTGCCTCCCTCATTAGTGTCATACACTGCCTCCATCACTAATGTCATACACTACCTACCTCACTATGTGTCATACCCTGCCTGCTTCGCAAGTGTCATACACTACCTGCCTCACTAGTGTCATACACTGCCTCTCTCATTAATGTCATACACTGCCTCCCTCGCAAGTGTCATTCACTACCTACCTCACTAGTGTCATTCACTACCTCCCTTACTAATGTCATACACTGCCTCCCTCACCATTGCCATACACTGCCTCCCTCGCTTGTGTCATACAATGCCTCCCTCACCAGTGTCATACACTGCGTCCCTCACTAGTATCATACACTTCCTCCTTCACTAGTGTCATACACTACCTCCCTCGCTAGTATAATACACTTCTTCCCTAACTAGTATTATACACTGCCTCCCTCACTTGTGTCATACACTACCTCCCTTACTTGTGTCATACACTACTTCCTTCACTAATGTCATACACTGCCTCCCTCACTAGTGTCATATACTACCTCCCTCACTAGTGTCATTTACTATCCCTCTCACTAGTGTCATTCACTACCTTCCTCACTAGTGTCATACAGTAACGCACTAGTGTCATACAATAGCTCCCTTCCTAGTGTCATACACTGCCTCTCTTACTTGTGTCATACACTTCCTCCCTCACTAGTGTCATACACTGCCTCCCTCACTAGTGTCATACACTGCCTCCCTCACTAGAGTCATTCACTGCCTCGCTCACTAGTATCATACACTGCCTTCCTCACTAGCATCATACACTACCTCCCTCATTAGTGTCATACACTTCCTCCCTCACTAGTGTCATACACTGCCTCTCTCAGTAATGTAATACACTGCCTCCCTCACTAGTTTCATACACTGCCTCCCTCACTAGTGTCATACACTGCCTCCCTCATTAGTGGCATGCACTACCTCCTTCATTAGTGTCATACACTGCCTCTCTAACTAGTATCATACACTGCTTCCCTCACTAGTGTCATACACTTCCTTCCTCACTAGTGTCATACACTGCCTCCCTCACTAGTGTCATACACTGCCTCTCTCAGTAATGTAATACAATGCCTCACTAGTTTCATACACTGCCTATCTCAGTAATGTCATACACTGCCTCCCTCAATAGTTTCATACACAGCCTCTCTCACTAGTGTCATACACTGCCTCCCTCAGTATTGTCATACACTGCCTCCCTCACTAATTTCATACACTGCCTCCCTCACTAGTTTCATACACTGCCTCCCTCACTAGTGTCATACACTGCCTCCCTCAGTAATGTCATACACTGCCTCCCTCACTGGAGTTACCTGAAGAGAATTCCAGGGGTCAACGCCCCTGCGGCCCGGTCTGTGACCAGGCCTCATGTTGGAGCAGAGCCTGATTAACCAGGCTGTTACTGCTGGACGCACGCAGTCCAACGTACGAACCACAGCCTGGCTAGTCAGGTACCGACTTTAGGTGCCTGTCCAGTGCCTGCTTGAAGACAGCCAGGGGTTTGTTGGTAATCGCCCTTATGTATGGGTAGGCAGTTGAAAAATCTTGGGCCCATGACACTTATTGTGTTGTCCCTCAACGTGCTAGTGGCACCCCTGCTTTTCATTGGGGGGATGTTATATCGCCTGCCGAGTCTTTTGCTTTCCTAGGGAGTAATTTTCGTGTGCAAGTTTGGTACTAATCCCTCGAGAATTTTCCACGTGTATATAACAATGTATATCTCCCGCCTGCGTTCTAGGGAGTACAGGTTTAGAAACTTCAAGCGTTCCCAGTAATTGAGGTGGTTTATCGCAGTTATGCGTGCCATGAAGGTTCTCTGCACATTTTCTAGGTCAGCAATTTCACCTGCCTTGAAAGGTGCAGTTAGTGTGCAGCAATATTCCAGCCTAGATAGAACAAGCGATTTGTAAAGTGTCAACATGGGCTTTGCATCCCTGGTTTTGAAGGTTCTCATTATCCATCCTGTCATTTTTCTAGCAGATGCGATTGCTACGGTGTTATGGTCCTTGAAGGTGAGATCCTCTGACATGATCACTCCCAGGTCTTTGACATTAGTTTTTCGCTCTATTGTGTGGTTGGAATTTGTTTTGTACTCCGATGAGATTTTAATTTCCTCACGTTTTCCGTATCTGAGCAATTGAAATTTCTCATCATTGAACTTCATATTGTTTTCTGCAGCCCATTTAAAGATTTGGTTTATATCTGCTTGGAGTCTTGCAGTGTCTTCAACGGTAGACACTGTCATACAGATTCGGGTGTCATCTGCAAAGGAAGACATGGCACTGTGGCTTATATCCCTGTCTATGTCCGATATGAGGATGAGGAACAGGATGGGAGCGAGTATTGTGCCTTGTGGAACAGAGCTTTTCACATTAGCTGCCTCAGACTTTACTCTGTTGACTACTACTCTTTGTGTTCTACTTGTTTGGAAATTATAGATCCATCTACCAACTTTTCCTGTTATTCCTTTATCACGCATTTTGTGTGCTATCACACCATGGTCACACTTGTCAAAGGCTTTTCCAAAGTCTGTGTATATAACATCTGCATTCTGTTTGTCCTCTAGAGCATCCAGGACCTTGTCATAGTGGTCCAGTAGTTGGGACAGACAGGAGCAACCTGCTCTAAACCCATGCTGCCCTGGGTTGTGTAATTGATGGTTATCTAGATGAGTGGCGATCTTGCTTCTTAGAACCCTTTCAAAGATTTTTATGATATGGGACGTTAGAGCTATTGGTCTGTAGTTCTTTGTCATTGCTTTACTGCCCCTTTGTGGAGTGGGGCTATGTCTGTTGTTTTTAGTAACTGCGGGACGACCCCAGTGTCCATGCTCCCTCTCCATAGGATGTTAAAAGCACGTGATAGGGGCTTCTTGCAGTTCTTGATGAATACTGAGTTCCATGAGTCGGGGCCTGGAGCGGAGTGCATGGGCATGTCATTTATCGCCTTTTCGAAGTCATGTGGCGTCAGGGTAATGTCAGATAGGCTTGCGTCTACCAGGTTCTGTGGCACTCTCATAAAAAAATCATTTAGGTCTTCAACTTTTAGTCTGGTTAGCGGCTCACTAAAAACTGAGTCATACTGGGACTTTAGTAACTCACTCATTTCCTTGCTGTCATCTGTGTAAGACCCATCTCGTTTTAGTAGAGGCCCAATACTGCATGTTGTTCTCGACTTTGTTTTGGCATAAGAAAAGAAATACTTTGGGTTTCTTTCAATTTCATTTATGGCTTTTAGTTCTTCCCGCGTTTCTTGATTCCTGTAAGTTTCCTTTAGTTTTAATTCGATGTTTGCTATTTCTCTGACCAGTGCCTCCCTACGTATTTCAGATATATTGGCCTCTTGTAGCCGCTCTGTTATTCTTTGCCTTCGCCTGTATAGGGAGCGCCTCTCTCTTTCTAGTTTACATCTTCTCCTCCTTTTCCTTAAGGGAATTTGCCTTGAGCAAACCTCAAGTGCCATAGAGTTAATTTGTTCTAGACATAGGTTAGGATCCGTGATGCTTAGGCTATCTTCCCAGTTTATATCATTTAGGATTTGGTTTACTTGGTCCCACCTTATGTTTTTGTTATTGAAGTTGAAATTGGAGAAGGCACCCTCGCGACTGATCACATTTTGTCGATCTGGGGCCCCCCTCATGCATGTCTGGACCTCTATTATGTTGTGATCTGAGTATATCGTTTTTGATATGATGACATTTCGTATCAGATCATCATTTTTAGTGAAGATGAGGTCCAGTGTATTCTCCAATCTTGTCGGCTCTATTATTTGCTGGTTTAAGGTGAATTTGGTGCAGAGATTTAAAAGTTCATATGTGTGCGAGTTTTCATCTGAGCTGCCTCCTGGTGTTATCTCTGCTACCACATTGTTTGCAATATTCCTCCATTTTAGGTGCCTTAGGTTGAAGTCCCCCAGGAGCAAGATGTTGGGGGCAGGGGCTGGAAGGTTTTCCAGACAGTGGTCAATTTTCAGAAGCTGTTCCTGGAATTGTTGAGACGTTGCATCTGGAGGCTTGTATACAACCACGGTGACCAGGTTTTGATTCTCGATCTTTACTGCTAAAACTTCTACTACATCATTTGAGGCATTTAGTAGTTCTGAACATATAAGTGACTCTGTGTCATACACTGCCTCCCTCACTAATGTCATACACTACCTACCTCACTATATGTCATACACTTCCTACCTCGCAAGTGTCATACACTACCTGCCTCACTAGTGTCATACACTGCCTCTCTCATTAATGTCATACACTGCCTCCCTCGCAAGTGTCATTCACTACCTACCTCACTAGTGTCATACACTGCTTCCCTCACTAATGCCATACACTGCCTCCCTCCCCAGTGTCATACTCTGCTTCCCTCAGTTCTTGTATAACTGAATTAACACTTAACTGGTGGCTTGTCTATTTCTTTTTCCCATTATTCACCGTCACAACTGTTGTTATTCACGACCGTCACATGTGTTAGTGGTCACATCCGTCACATAACTGATGACAAATGTCACATAAAAGGGCACATAAAAAAAATAACATAAAAGGTCACAGTAAAAGTCAAGTTGAATCAAAACTCAGAAGCAGAAGGTCTGATTCTCACGTTACAACACTGGAATGCTACTCTATATATCTCTTTTCTTTTAACGTCAAAAACAAAAACCATTTAAAGTTCATCGACCGTTTTGTCAGAAATTACTTGACTGTTTCCTGAGTTCTCAGAGAAATACTCAGGGGAACACAAGCTTCTGGCACAGGAAACCTCTGGAACATGAAGCCTCAGGCACAGGAAACTTCTGGCACATGAAGCCACAGCACAGGAAGCTTCTATCACATGAAGCCTCATGCAAAGGAAGCCTCTGGTACAGGAAGTCTTAGCACATGAATCCTCAGGCACAGGAAGCCTCTGGTACATGAAGCCTCAGGCACAGCAAGCCTCTGGCACATGAAGCCCCAGGTACAAGAAGCTTCTGATACATGAAGTCTGAGCACATGAAGCCTCAGGCACAGCAAACCTCTGGTACATGAAGCCTCAGGCACAGCAAGCCTCTGGAACATGAAGCCCCAGGTACAGGAAGCCTCTGGTACATGAAGCCTCTGGCACATGAAGCCTCAGGCACAGGAAGCCTCAGGCACAGGAAGCCTCTGGTACATGAAGTCTGAGCACATGAAGCCTCAGGCACAGCAAGCCTCTGGTACATGAAGCCTCATGCACAGCAAGCCTCTGGCACATGAAGGCCCAGGTACAGGAAGCCTCTGGTACATGATGCCTCTGGCACATGAAGCCTCAGGTACAGCAAGCCTCTGGCACAGGAAGCCTCTGGTACATGAAGTCTGAGCACATGAAGCCTCAGGCACAGCAAGCCTCTGGCACATGAAGGCCCAGGTACAGGAAGCCTCTGGTACATGATGCCTCTGGCACGTGAAGCCTCAGGTACAGGAAGCCTCTGGTACATGATGCCTCTGGCACATGAAGCCTCAGGTACAGGAAGCCTCTGGTACATGATGCCTCTGGCACATGAAGCCTCAGGTACAGGAAGCCTCTGGTACATGATGCCTCTGGCACATGAAGCCTCAGGCACAGAAACCCGAAACACAGGAAGCCGCAGAGGTTATTGTGGTGACCTTACGGAGATTAGTTATTCACCCTTTAATGGAAGGGTGAATATGTTATCTAAGGCGAATAAGCGAAATGACGTGTAAATTTTAGTCGAAGTTGATGGTCATAGTATGTTGGGCGTAAATGACAATTATCGGAAGAGTTCAACTTTTAATCACGAAATCTTGATTACGACTGCTATGAACTCACTGAATATGCACGACTCGAACTCATGGCTAGCTAGTTCTAAAACTAGCAGGCCAGTACTACTATACTGTGTTAGATTAATAGATTTATTGAAATAGTTGTAACAGTTTATAATAGGAAGGTTAGCATGAGCCACACTGTGACCTATGTTTAGGTTACACAGTAGGCTTCTTCAGTGGAATATAGAGGATGCAGCAAACGCAGTAGAGATGTATAGACGATGTGATCAGTCCATCATCCTCGAAAACGTAGTTTTGAGGTGATCAGTCCCTTAGCCTGGAGAAGAGTTCTGCTCCACGGTCTGGTTAATTAGCAAGAACTCATTTAAAATTAAGTCCTTTCTAAAATTTTCTCTTATACATTTAAAGATTTTTTTTCATATATGTAAAAATTAATAATTTTGTACTAAAAGAACCTTAGAAAACTTACCTAACGTTATAAGAAGCGCAATTTCATTTAGCCGAATCCAACTATATATATTTTAGATAAGTTTACAATTCTTTAAAAATAAACAAACACAATGAAATATATTTTTTTCTTAGGTTCAGAATGATTTTTGCAAAATTATTGCAAACACCAAGGCAG
Organism: Cherax destructor; assembly: GCA_009830355.1. NCBI lineage: Eukaryota > Metazoa > Arthropoda > Malacostraca > Decapoda > Parastacidae > Cherax > Cherax destructor. The sequence goes on along the minus strand of WNWK01012350.1, from coordinate 50,626 downwards.
GGTGGCCTGAAAAAGAAAAACTTTTATCATCATTCACACCATCACTGTCTTGCCAGAGGCATGCTTACACTACAGTTATAACACTGCAACATTAACACCCCTCCTTCAGAGTGCCGGTACTGTACTTCCCATCTCCAGGACTCAAGTCCGACCTGCCGGTTTCCCTGAATCCCTTCATAAATGTTTCCTTGCTTACACTCCAACAGCACGTCAAGTCCTAGAAACCATTTGCTCCTTTCTAACACGCTCACGCACTCTTGCTAAAAGTCCAAGCCCCTAGCACACAAAACCTCCTTCATCCCCCCTCCAACCTTTCCTAGGCTGAACCCTACCCCGCCTTCCCTCCACTACAGATTTATACACTCTCGAAGCCATTCTAATACGTTCCATCCTCTATACATGTCTCAACAACCCCTCCTCAGCTCTCTTGATAACAGTTTTGGTAATCCCGCACCTCCTCCTCCTCCTCTTGTTGCAACATTCACAACCCATTCTTCACACCCATATAAGACCGTTGGTATAATTGTACTCTCATACATTCCCTTATTTGCTTTCATGGATAAAGTTCTTTGTCTCCACAGACTCCTCAGTGCACAATTCACCTTTTTTCCTCGTCAATTCTATGATTCACCTCATCCTTCATAGACCCATCTGCTGACACATCCACTCCTAAATATCTGAATACATTCACCTCCTCCATACTCTCTCCCTGCAATCTGATATCCAATCTTCCGTTACCTATTTTTTTTGTTATCCTCATCACCTTACTGTTTCATATATTCACTTTTAATTTCCTTCTTTTTCATACCCTACCAAACTCATCCACCAACCTCTGCAACTTCTCTTCAGAATCTCCCAAAAGCACAGTGTCATCAGAAAAGAGCAGCTGTGACAACTCCCACTTTGTGTTAGATTCTTTATATTTTAACCCCACACGTCTTGCCAACACCCGAGCATTCACTTTATATATATATATATATATATATATATATATATATATATATATATATATATATATATATATATATATATATATATATATATATATATATATACACATACAGTGGACCCTCGGTTTTCGTTCAAAATTCTTTCCAGAATGCTGTTTGAGTTCCATTACTGAACGAATTAGATTAGTCGTTTCAGAACCCCAAAATACACTTACAATAGCTCTTACAAAAATACATTTACATAATTGTTCGAGTTTGGAGGTGAACGAAAACCGAGGGTCCACTGTATATATATATATATATATATATATATATATATATACAGTGGACCCTCGGTTTTCGTTCAAAATTCTTTCCAGAATGCTGTTTGAGTTCCATTACTGAACGAATTTGTTCCCATAAGGACAAATGTAAATTAGATTAGTCGTTTCAGAACCCCAAAAATACACTTACAATAGCTCTTACAAAAATACATTTACATAATTGTTCGAGTTTGGAGGTGAACGAAAACCGAGGGTCCACTGTATATATATATATATATATATATATATATATATATATATATATATATATATATATATATATATATATATATATATATATATATATGTGTGTTCACGACTATTTGTACTTAACTATTTGGGGTTGCAAGGGTCAACTCATAACTCAGGGCACCACCACTCGCTAGTCACTACTTGGCATTCTCTCTGCTACATGAGCTTTATCGTACCCCATCTTAAAGCTATGTATGGATCCTGCCTCCAATATCTCACCCTCCATATTGTTCAACTTCTTGACAACTCTATGGTTGAAGAAATACTTCCTTACATCCCTATGACTCATCTGAGTTTTTAACTTCCATTTTTGTCCCCTTGTTCCTGTGTTCCTTCTCTTAAATATTATGGCCCTGTTCACCTTTCAGTTCCTCTCAATATTTTATACATCATTATCTTGTCCCCCACTATCCCTCCTGCCCTTCATTGGCGTCAGGTTGAGTTCCCCTAACCTCTCCTGGGAATAGTCTTGCTGCAAACTTTTGCTATTTTTCTTATTTCTTGACGTGTTTGACCAGGTGTGGATTCCATTCTTTTGCTGGATACTCCAGTATGGTTCTAACATACATTGTGTACAGTGTCGTGAATGATTCCTTATTAAGATGTCGAAACGCTATTCTTATGCTTGCCATGCGCCCATTTGCTGTAGCAGTTATTTGGTTGATGTGCGCTTCGGGAGATATGCTCGGTATGATGTACATCCCAAGATCCTTTTTTTTTTGAGTGAGTTTTTCAGCCTTTGACCACGTAAGCCGTACTTTATCTGGGGTCTTTTTGGTCCTTCTCCAAGCTTCCTGACTTTGCAATTGCTGAGGGTAAATTCTAGGAAAAATTTATCGGATTTGGCTTGCAGCCTGTCCAGATATCCTTGTACACTTACCTCTCAGTATTTTATATGTTGTTATCATGTCTACGCTGTCTCTCCTGTCCTCCAGTGTCGTCAGTTAGATTTCCCATAGACTATCATCGTAGGACATGTCCCTTAGCTCCGGGACTAGTCTCGTTGCAAACCTCTGCATTTTCTCTAATTTTGTGACGTGCTTGGCGAGGTGTGGGTTCCAAACTGATGCTGCATACTCCAATGTGGGCCTGATGTACACGGTGTACAGAGGCTGGAGCAACTCCTTGTTGAGATGTCGGAATGCTATTCTTAGATTTGCTATCCGTCCATTTGCTGCAGCAGTTATTTGGTTGATGTGCGCCTCAGGAGATGTGTTCGGTATTACAATCACCCCAAGATCCTTTTCCTTGAGTGAGGTTTGTAGTCTTTGACCCTAGACTCAATTCTGTCTGCGGTCTTCTTTGCCCTTCACCTGTACTCACCTAGTTGTGGTTGCTGGGGTCGAGTCATAGCTCCTGCTGTTGTGTGTGTGTGTGTGTGTGTACTCACCTAATTGTATTCACCTAATTGTGGTTACAGGGGTCGATTCATAGCTCCTGGACCCGCCTCTTCACTGGTTGCTACTAGAACCACACTCTCCCTGCTCCATGAGCTTCATCATACCTCTTCTTAATGCTATGTATGGATCCTGCCTCCACTACATTAGGCTTCAGATTGTTCCATTTACTGACTCCTCTATGGCTGAAGAAATACTTCTTAACATCCAGTGGCTCATCTGAGTTTTCAACTTCCAGTTGTGATCCTTTGTTGCTGTGTCCCATCTTTGGAACATCTTGTCTTTGTCCACCTTGCCAATTCCTCTCAGTATTTTATATGTAGTGATTCCTCCCCCCCGTATCCCTCCTGTCTTCCAATGTTGTCAGGTTGAGTTCCCATAACCTCTCCTCGTAGGACAAACCTCTCATTTCCAGGATTAGTCTTGTTTTAAACCTTTGAACTTTCTCTAATTTATTGACGTGTTTGACCAGGTGTGGGTTCCATACTGGTGCTGCATACTCCACTATGGGCCTGACGTACACCGTGTACAGTGTCGTGAATGACTCGTTACTTAGACGACGAAACGCTGTTCTCAGGTTTGCCAGGCGACCGTATGCTGAGTACGTGTGCCTCGGGTGGTGTGCTTGGTTTGATGCTTACCCCAAGAGCCTTTTCCTTGAATAAGTTTTACAGCCTTTGACTTCTTAGGCTGTACCCCATCTTCATAACTTTGCACTTGCTAGGGTTAAACTCCAGTAGCCATTTGTCAGACCTCACCAGGCTTACAGCCTGTCCAGGTCGACTTGTAGGCTTACTTAATCCTCGTCCGCTTGTATTCTCCTCATTAGTTTCACATCGTCTGCAAACAGATGTTATCATTCACATATATAAGAAACAGCTCCGGACCTAGGACCTTGTGGAACCCCACTAGACACTTGCACCCGCTATGACAACTCGTCTCGGACCAACACACGTTGTTTCCTTCCTGTCAGGAAAGAAGAGAAAGTATACATACTTTCCCTCCTTTCCTGCCATTAGTTTTTCAACCAGTCTCTTGTGTGGAACTGTGTCGAAAGCTTTCTTACAGTCCAAGAAGATGCAGTCAACCCATCCCTCTCTCTCCTGTCTTACTTCTGTTACCTTGTCATAGAACTCCAATAGGTTCGTGATGCAGAATTTCCCTTTCCTGGTTGTTATGTATTAGGCCATTCCGGTATAGGTGCTCCACCACCTTTTTCCTGATAATCTATTCCATAACTATACATACAATATATGTCAACGATACTGGTCTGTAGTTTCGTGCAGCCTGTCTGTCTCGTTTCTTAAAAATCGGGGCTGCATTTGTTGTCTTCCACACCTCAGGCAGTTGCACTGTTTCGATAGATTTATTGAAGATTGGTGTAAGAGGCACACACAATGCGTATGCTCCCTCTGACAGGAACCAGGGAGAGATATTATCTGGTCTCACCGCCTTCGAGGTATCTAGTTCTTCTTACCAGTTTCTTCACCTCATCCTCGGTTGAGTGCAGTGTGTCCAGCACTTGCTGGTGCACCCTGTCACTTCGGTTTTCTTGGAGCTTCTCTGTCTCCAATGTGAATACCTCCCTGAATCTTCAGCTGAGCTCCTCACATACTTCCTGGTCGTTCTATGTGAGCTCCCCTCCCTCCTTCCTTCCTCAACCTGATCCTTGACTATTGCTTTCCTTCTGATTTTTCTATGTAACAACTTTGTATCAGATTTGGCATTTGATGCTATGTTATTATCGAATTGACTCGGGGCTTCTCTCCTTATCCATGTATATTCATTTCTGTCTCTTCGACTCAACTCATTGTTTTCTTGTGTCGTTTGCCTTCTATACTTCTCCATGCTCTTGCACACTTAGCTTTGACTTCTCCATGCCTTTGGTAAACCACGGGCTCACACTGGTTTTAACGTGGTTTATGTTGCCCTTTGGTACGAACATCTCTACTGCCTTCCTGCACTTTGTGGTCACGTGCCCCATCATTTCACTTTCTGTCTTTCCCTCTAGTTCACTTACTGTCTTTCCCTCTAGTTCACTTTCTGTCTTTCCCTCTAGTTCACTTACCCACAGCACATCATGTAGGAATTGTCTCATAATTGTGTAGTCCCCTTTTTGGGAGTTTGGCTTCTCCAGTCCTTCTCGTGCTGTGTGTGTGTGTATGTGTGAGTGTATACTCACCTAATTGTGGTTGCATAGGTCGATTCATAGCTCCTGGTCCCGCCTTTTCATTGGTCGCTACTGGGTCCACCCTCTCCCTGCTCCATGAGCTTTATCATACCTCTTCTTAAAGCTAATTATGGATCCTGCCTCCACTACATCACTCCAGACTATTCCACTTCCTGACTATGACTGAATAAATACTTCCTAACATCCCTGTGACTAATATGAGTCTTCAACTTCCGACTGTGACACCTGGTTGCTGTGTCCCATCTCTGGAACATCTTGTCTCTGTCCAACTTGACAGTTCCTCTCAGTATTTTATACGTCGTTATCATGTCTCTCCTGTTCTCCAGTGTCATCAGGTCGATTTCCCTGTGTGTGTGTGTACTCACCTATTTGTACTCACCTAGTTGTGGTTGCAGGGATCGAGTCTCAGCTCCTGGCCCCGCCTCTTCAATGGCCGCTACTCGGTCACTCTACCGCTCCCTGAGCTTTATCATACTTCTCCTTAAAGCTATGTATGGATCCTGCCTCCACTACATCACTACCTAGACTATTCCACTTTCTGACAACTCTGTGACTGAAGAAATACTTCCTAACATCCCTATGGTTCATCTGAGTCTTCATCTTCCAACTCTGACCCCTTGTTGCTGTCTCCCATCTCTGGAACATTCTGTCTCTGTCCACCTTGTCGATTCCTCTCAGTATTTTATATGTCGTTATCATATCTCCTCTATCTCTTCTAGGACATACCCCTTAGCTCCGGGACTAGTCTTGCACACAAACACACACTGGCAGCTACTAGGTCACTCTTCCTGCTCCATGAGCTTTACCATACCTCTTCTTAAAGCTATGTATGGATCCTGCCTCCATTACATCCCTTCCCAGACTATTCCACTTCCTGACAACTCTGTGACTGAAGAAATACTTCCTAATATCCCTGTGATTCATATGAGTCTTCAACTTCCAACTGTGACCCCTTGTTGCTATGTCCCATCTCTGGAACATCCTGTTTCTGTCTATCTAGTCAATTCCTCTCAGTATTTTATATGTCGTTATCATATCCCTCATTATCTCTCCTGTCCTCCTGTGTCATCAAGTCGATTTCCCTCAGCTTCTCCTTGTAGGACATGCCCCTTAGCTCCGGGACTAGTCTTGTTGCAATCCTTTGCACTTTCCCTAATTTCCTTACATGGTTGGCTAGGTGTGGGTTCCAATCTGGTGCTGCATACTCCCTGTACATACACGATGTACAGGGTCTTGAACGATTCCTTCTTGAGATGTCGGAATGCTATTCTTAGGTTTGCTAGGCGCCCATTTGCTAAAGCAGTTATTTGGTTGACGTGCACCTCAGGAGATGTGCCTGGTGTTATACTCACACCAAGATCCTTTTCCTTGAGTGTGGTTTGTAGTCATTGACCTCTTAAACTGTACTGCGCCTGGGGTCTTCTTTACCCTTTCCCAATCTTCATGACTTTGCACTTTGTGGGGTTGAACTCCATAAATGAAAAATATATATCTTTAAACGTAAAAGAGAAAATTTTAGAAAGGACTTAATTTTAATTGAGTTCTTGCTAATTGACCAGTTTTACCTAATCGGCACGACACACACACACACACACACACACACACACAACACACACACACACACACACACAATATATATATATATATATATATATATATATATATATATATATATATATATATATATATATATATATATATATATATATATATATGCATATGCAATAAGATCACAGTAAACATGTGGTATCACAATATGTGTGTGTGCGTGTGTGTGTGTGTACTTACCTGATTGTACTCACCTAATTGTGGTTGCAGGGGTCGAGACTCAGCTCCTGGCCCCGCCTCTTCGCTGTCTGCTACTGGGTCTCTGCTCTCCCTGCTCCATGAGCTTTATCATACCTTGTCTTAAAACTATGTATGGTTCCTGCCTCCACTATATCTTTCTCTAGACTATTCCACTTCCTGACTACTCTGTGGATGAAGAAATGCTTCCTAACATCCCTTTGACTCATCTGAGTCTTCAGCTTCCAGTTGTGTCCCCTTGTTTCTGTGTTCCCTCTCTGGAACATCCTGTCACTAACTACCTTGTTGATTCCCGCAGTATTTTGTATGTCGTTATCATGTCTCCTCTAACCCTTCTGTCCTCCAGTGTTGTTAGTCCTATTTCCCTCAACCTTTCTTCATAGGGCAGTCCCCTGAGTTGTGGAACTAGCCTTGTCGCAAACCTTTGTACTTTCTCTAATTCCCTGACGTGCTTGACTTAGTGTGGGTTCCAGACTGGTGCTGCATACTCTAGCATAGGCATGACGTACACGGTGTACAGTGTCTTGAACGATTCCTTGTTAAGATAACGGAACGCTAATCTTAGGTTTGCCAGTCGCCCATATGCTGCCGCGGTTATCCGGTTGATGTGTGTTTCCGGAGACGTGCTTGTCGTTATACTCACCCCAAGGTCTTTCTCCTTTGATGAGGTTTGTAGCTTTTGTTCTCCTAGCCTGTACTCTGTCAGCAGTCTTCTTTGCCCTTCTCCGATCTTCATGACTTTGCATTTCGTGGGGTTAAATTCGAGAAGCCAGTTGCTAGACCAGATGTCAAGCTTTTCCAGATCTGTTTGAAGTCCTGTTTGGTCCTCTTCCGATGTGATTCTCCTCATTATTTTCACATCATCTGCGAACAGAGACACTTCTGAGTCTATACCGTCCGTCATGTCATTTATATATACCAAGAATAACACTGGTCCTAGGACTGACCCCTGCGGTACACCGCTCGTCACAGGCGCCCACTGTGATACCTCATCACGCACCATGACCCGTTGTTGCCTCCCTGTGAGGTATTCCCTGATCCATTCCAGTGCCCTTCCTGTTATACACGCTTGGTCTTCCAACTTCTTTACTAATCTCATATGAGGAACTGTGTCGAAGGCCTTCCTGCAGTCCAGGAAAATGCAATCAACCCACCCTTCTCTCTCTTGCCTTATTTCTGTTACTTTATCATAGAACTCCAGGAGGTTTGTTACACAGGATTTGCCTTCCCGGAATCCGTGCTGTCTGGCGTTGATTATCCTGTTCTGCTCCAGATGGTCCACCATTCTTTTCCTGATGACTTTCTCCAAGACTTTGCACACTATACACGTAAGTGACACCGGTCTATAGTTTAGTGCCTCTTTCCTGTCTCCTTTTTTAAAGATGGGGACTACGTTGGCCTTTTTCCATACCTCAGGTAGCTGCCCAGTTTCAGCTCCTGTATGCGTGTGTGAATGTGTGTATGTATGTATACACATGTGAATATGTGTATCAATACACGTACTCGCATTTATACATATGCAGATGCATACATTAAAAAAAATTACATAATTAGATTCTCAAATACACATATGCGAATATATGCACACAAATACGTACACGCATGACCCCGTTTAAGTCAAAATAAACGACTGTACATAAATAGATACAAATATGAGAGAGAAAGGATAGAAGCTTAGCCGTGGTGGTGGCAGCACTAGTTGCGCTACACAACTTATAATAACACAGACCTGGAAACAGTTCTTGTGTTCATGACATCGTCAGCGGCACCTTCTCTGTGAACGCAGTTTAAGTCTTGTATAATACACAGATACGTGTCTCAGCTTACAAAGTGAATGAAATATATTTAGTTTAAATAACTCTTATATTTTCCCTAACACAGCCTAAGCTGTACTATAAAATAGTTTTAATAAACTTTACTGGCGTTTAAATATTATAGCTATTCTGATGAGAAATTATTCATTGCATGGTAAAAACACTTAATTTTTTTAATAACATTTGCAAATTATTATTGAAATAGTGATACCAGTCTGAATTTTTCTCTGAAAATTTTAAAAACATCAGGAATGGTTTTCTCGTCACATGGAAACCACTAGCATATGTTCACTTATTATATCGACAAATTGGCTACTACGATATTCAATAATAATTTAAGACTTCTATTTATGAAAATTTAACTAGATTAAAATAGGCGTTTTCTAGAAACCACACGACAGTCTCGGTTTAAGGCAAAATTAAGTTGATGCAGTCCCAAAAACCACACTTCTCTGTACGTGTATGGACGTAAGAGTCCCTGTACTGATGTACTTAAAAGCTCTCATAAGGCAGAAGAGCTCCAGCTCACCTCCCTCAGACACTTAAAAATTATAGCTCAACATTCCCAAAAGGCTTAAGCTTAAGCAAACGATTAACACCTACACAACGTTAACCCGAAACTTTTCAAAATAAATTTTTTATTTCTCTTATGCTATACAAAGATAATGTAGTTTACCTGTAATAAAGCATTGGTAGGCACGAAGGTCACTAGTTTGTATATGCAACGTTGAAAGTTGGAAGTTGGTGAGCCACTAGTTTGTATATGCAACGTTGAAAGTTGGAAGCTGGTGAGCCACTAGTATGTTTATGCAACGTTGAAAGTTGGAAGTTGGTGAGCCACTAGTATGTTTATGCAACGTTGAAAGTTGGTGAAAAGTTCTCATCACCTGAGAATCTTGGAAGTTAAAAATATGAAGACAAATAAAGGAATCACTTTTCGAGGGATATTAGATTAGACAAGTACACTGCTACCTTATGCTCTATTAGAAAGTCTATCAATAAATATATTATCGATGTCAGGGAGTGATTTTTCAGCCAAGCACATAGTGGCCTTCTTACCGCACCTACTTTCTCCTTCTTCCTTTTCTCTCTCCTTTCTTCCTTCATGCTCTTCTGATTCCCCTCCATTCTGCTGTATCTCACTGCTTCCTTCAACCTTCCTAGCATTATTTTACCAAAGGCTTCTATATTCCTTTTAGGGTATTACCTTCGGGATATATCCTGCAGAGGGACACCCGGAGAAGAGAAAAGGGCTTTGTCCCCTGGAGGGGAACGGCGTCCCCGGGAAAGGGGATGAGTCTTGTGATGGTCCGCAGCCAAAGACGAAATGGAGAGAAGAGGGAGAACATATGTGGCTGGAAATTTAATCGTGTGTTGTGTTTGACGCAGCGTGAAGAAGAGTCCGTGATGCTGCTGCTGTTGTTGATCCCGCTCCTGCTGTTATTTCTGCTATTGATACTGCTGTTGTTTCTGCTTCTGCTACTGCTGTTATTTCTGCTGCTGATACTGCTGTTGTTTCTGCTTCTGCTACTGCTGTTATTTCTGCTGCTGATACTGGTGTTGTTTCTGCTTCTGTTACAGCTGTTGCTTCTGCTACTGATACTGGTGTTGTTGTTCTTGTTGTTGCGGCCGTCTGCTGCTGTAGGTGTTGTTACTACTACAGTTGGTAATTCTGCTGCTGCTGCTGCTGCTGCTGCTGCTGCTGCTGCTGCTGCTGCTGCTGTGCAATGTCTGGTCAGTAAAGTCAGCTTTGTTGTTTCCTTCTATGTTTACTTCACGCTATGTGTTTCCTTCTATGTTTCCTTCACGCTATGTGTTTCCTTCTATGTTTACTTCACGCTATGTGTTTCCTTCTATGTTTACTTCACGCTATGTGTTTCCTTCTATGTTTACTTCACGCTATGTGTTTCCTTCTATGTTTCCTTCACGCTATGTGTTTCCTTCTATGTTTACTTCACGCTATGTGTTTCCTTCTATGTTTCCTTCACGCTATGTGTTTCCTTCTATGTTTCCTTCACGCTATGTGTTTCCTTCTATGTTTCCTTCACGCTATGTGTTTCCTTCTATGTTTCCTTCACGCTATGTGTTTCCTTCTATGTTTCCTTCACGCTATGTGTTTCCTTCTATGTTTACTTCACGCTATGTGTTTCCTTCTATGTTTCCTTCACGCTATGTGTTTCCTTCTATGTTTACTTCACGCTATGTGTTTCCTTCTATGTTTCCTTCACGCTATGTGTTTCCTTCTATGTTTCCTTCACGCTATGTGTTTCCTTCTATGTTTCCTTCACGCTATGTGTTTCCTTCTGTGTTTACTTCACGCTATGTGTTTCCTTCTATGTTTCCTTCACGCTATGTGTTTCCTTCTATGTTTCCTTCACGCTATGTGTTTCCTTCTATGTTTCCTTCACGCTATGTGTTTCTTCTATGTTTCCTTCACGCTATGTGTTTCCTTCTATGTTTCCTTCACGCTATGTGTTTCCTTCTATGTTTACTTCACGCTATGTGTTTCCTTCTATGTTTCCTTCACGCTATGTGTTTCCTTCTATGTTTCCTTCACGCTATGTGTTTCCTTCTATGTTTCCTTCACGCTATGTGTTTCCTTCTATGTTTACTTCACGCTATGTGTTTCCTTCTATGTTTCCTTCACGCTATGTGTTTCCTTCTATGTTTCCTTCACGCTATGTGTTTCCTTCTATGTTTCCTTCACGCTATGTGTTTCCTTCTATGTTTCCTTCACGCTATGTGTTTCCTTCTATGTTTCCTTCACGCTATGTGTTTCCTTCTTTGTTTCCTTCACGCTATGTGTTTCCTTCTTTGTTTCCTTCACGCTATGTGTTTCCTTCTATGTTTCCTTCACGCTATGTGTTTCCTTCTTTGTTTCCTTCACGCTATGTGTTTCCTTCTATGTTTACTTCACGCTATGTGTTTCCTTCTATGTTTCCTTCACGCTATGTGTTTCCTTCTATGTTTCCTTCACGCTATGTGTTTCCTTCTTTGTTTCCTTCACGCTATGTGTTTCCTTCTTTGTTTCCTTCACGCTATGTGTTTCCTTCTATGTTTCCTTCACGCTATGTGTTTCCTTCTTTGTTTCCTTCACGCTATGTGTTTCCTTCTATGTTTACTTCACGCTATGTGTTTCCTTCTATGTTTCCTTCACGCTATGTGTTTCCTTCTATGTTTCCTTCACGCTATGTGTTTCCTTCTTTGTTTACTTCACGCTATGTGTTTCCTTCTTTGTTTACTTCACGCTATGTGTTTCCTTCTTTGTTTACTTCACGCTATGTGTTTCCTTCTATGTTTCCTTCTATGTTTCCTTCACGCTATGTGTTTCCTTCTTTGTTTACTTCACGCTATGTGTTGTCTTTGTTTACTTCACGCTATGTGTTTCCTTCTTTGTTTCCTTCACGCTATGTGTTTCCTTCTATGTTTACTTCACGTTATGTGTTTCCTTCTTTGTTTACTTCACGCTATGTGTTTCCTTCTTTGTTTACTTCACGCTATGTGTTTCCTTCTATGTTTCCTTCTATGTTTCCTTCACGCTATGTGTTTCCTTCTATGTTTACTTCACGCTATGTGTTTCCTTCTATGTTTCCTTCACGCTATGTGTTTCCTTCTATGTTTACTTCACGCTATGTGTTTCCTTCTATGTTTACTTCACGCTATGTGTTTCCTTCTATGTTTCCTTCACGCTATGTGTTTCCTTCTATGTTTACTTCACGCTATGTGTTTCCTTCTATGTTTACTTCACGCTATGTGTTTCCTTCTATGTTTACTTCACGCTATGTGTTTCCTTCTATGTTTACTTCACGCTATGTGTTTCCTTCTATCTTTACTTCTACAAGGTATTTGAACCTATATGGTCGCTAACAACCAGATGCTATTTTTTATCTAAGTTCCCTATGTACAACATATTGCCTGGGCAACTTAAACTATGTTTCGAAAATTGTCATACTGATAATAATCAGTATGACTGATACACTCGGTAGTGCTGTAGGCCTACCTGTCCTCCATTCTTCCTGTCACCTACTGTTTCCTTGCTACCTACCTTCCCTGCCACTCGTGTTCCTGTCTACCTGCCTGCTCAAGCGCCTTGCCTTGCTGCAACACCAGCTCGCCTCATGCCAGCGCCGCGCCAGCATGCAGCGCCTGTATGCTGCCTGCCTGACCTGCCGCCCTCGCCTGCCGCCGCCTCTGCCTGCGCCGCCCCTGCCGCTGCCGCCCCGCTGCCGCCCGCGCCGCCTGCGCGCCGCCGCCCGCTGCCGCGCTGCCGCCCGCCTGCCAGCCGCCCACCTGCTACTCGCCTTGCAGCGCTGCCTCCTTCACTGCCTCCTCTGCCTGCACTGCCTGCCGCATGCCGCCTCCTGCCTGCTCGTCCTCCTGCCTGCGCCGCTCTGCCTCGCCAGCTGCTCTCGCCCCCGCCCTGCCTGCCTGCGCCGCGCCTGCCTGCGCCTGCCGCCTGCCGCCTGCCCGCCGCCTGCCTTGCCGCCTGCCTGCCGCCTGCCCTGCCTGCGCTGCTGCCTGCGCCGCGCCTGCCTGCCTGCCTGCCTCCTACCTGCCTGCCTCCTACCTGCCTGCCTCCTACCTGCCGGTCACTTACCTGCCTATCACCTACCTGTCCGCCACCTACCTTCCTGCCACCTACCTGCCTGTCACCTGCCTGCCTTCCTGCCTCCAACCTGCCTGCCTCTTACCTGACTTGTAAAGTCACATCAGTTAATTCCGCCCTTATAATCGCTCATTCACTCAAAACTGTCTGCACGACAATCAAGAACCTTGAATTGATTGTAGTTATTAAAGAAATTCCTTGATATATTTAAAGTGAATGATTTGTGATAGCTAATTTCTAATTTGTGATAGCTAATTTCTAATTTGTGATAGCTAATTTCTAATTTGTGATAGCTAATTTCTAATTTGTGATAGCTAATTTCTAATTTGTGATAGCTAATTTCGAGATTATTAATCAGTGATTCCTTGTTAGCAAGAACCAAGTCAATCAAGTTGCTTTCTCTAGATGGTTCAGTGAGGAAAGTTTTGAAAAGCAATCCTGGTTCGTATCAGAAAATCGCTAGACTCACGATTTTCTGTCAAATTGCTTCAGTCAATTTGACTAAAGTTAAAATCTCCCATTAACACAACGTTCTCGTATCAAGACGTCTTATTAATTTCGTCAAATAGAAGTATACACTCTCCCTATTACTGACTTACAACACCGCCGGACCTCCCTTCCTTCTTAAACCTCCCTTCCTTCTTCCACCATCCTTCCTTCTTCCACCACCCTTCCTTCTTCCACCATCCTTCCTTCTTCCACCACCCTTCCTTCTTCCACCACACTTCCTTCTTCCACCATCCTTTCTACTTCCACCACCTTTCCTTCTTCCACCATCCTTCCTTCTTCCACCACCCTTTCTACTTCCACCACCCTTCCTTCTTCCACAATCCTTCCTTCTTCCACCACCCTTACTTCTTCCATCACCCTTCCTTCTTCCACCACCCTTCCTTCTTCCACCATCCTTCCTTCTTCCACCACCCTTCCTTCTTCCACCACACTTCCTTCTTCCACCATCCTTCCTTCTTCCATCACCCTTCCTTCTTCCACCACCTTTCCTTCTTCTACCATCCTTCCTTCTTCCACCACCCTTTCTTCTTCCACCACCCTTCATTTTTCCACCACCTTTCCTTCTTCCACCATCCTTCCTTCTTAAACCACCCTTCCATTTTCCACCACCTTTCCTTCTTCCACCATCCTTCCTTCTTCCACCACCCTTCCTACTTCCACCACCCTTCCTTCTTCCACCATCCTCCCTTTTTTCACCATCCTTCTTCCACCACCCTTCCTTCTTCCACCACCCTTCCTTCTTCCACCACCCTTCCTTCTTCCACCATCCTTCCTTCTTCCACCATCCTTCCTTTTTTCACCATCTTTCTTCCACCACCCTTCCTTCTTCCACCACCCTTCCTTCTTCCACCATCCTCCCTTCTTTCACCAACCTTCCTTCTTACACCACCCTTCCTTCTTCCATCACCCTTCCTTCTTCCACCATCCATCCTTTTTCCACCACCCTTCCTTCTTCCACCACCTTTCCTTCTTCCATCACCCTTCCTTCTTTCACCATCCTTCTTCCACCACCCTTCCTTCTTCCATCACCATTTCTTCTTCCACCATCCTTCCTTTTTCCACCAACCTTCCTTCTTCCACCAACCTTCCTTCTTCCACCACCCTTCCTTCTTCCACCACCCTTCCTTCTTCCATCACCCTTCCTTCTTCCATCATTGCCTTCTTCCACCATCCTTTCTTCTTCCAATCCTTCCTTCTTCTTTCCCTTCCATTCTTCCACCACCTTCCTTTTACCATTTTTCTTACCCACCCTTCTTTTCCATCACCCTTCCTTCTTCCACATCCTTCTTCTTACCCCTTCCTTCTTCCATCACCCTTCTTTCTTCCACCACCCTTCCTTTTTCCATCACCCTTCCTTCTTCCACCACCCTTCCTTCTTCCACCATCCTTCCTTCTTCCACCATCCATCCTTCATCCACCATCCTTTCTTCTTCCACCATCCTTCCTTCTTCCACCACCCTTCCTTCTTCAATCATCCTTCCCTCTTCTACCATCCTTCCTTCTTCCACCACCCTTCCTTCTTCTACCATCCTTCTTCCTTCCTTCCATCACCCTTCCTTCCTCCCATCACCCCTTCCTTCTTCCACCACCCTTCCTTCTTCCACCATCCCTCCTTCTTCAACCACCCTTCCTTCTTCCACCAACCTTCCTTCTTCCACCACCCTTCCTTCTTTCATCTCTCTTCCTTCTTTAATCTCCCTTCCTTCTTTCATCACCCATCCTTCTTTCACCATCCTTCCTTCTTTCACCATCCTTCCTTCTTCCACCACCCTTCCTTCTTTCATCTCCCTTCCTTCTTTCATCTCCCTTCTTTCATTATCCTTCCTTCTTTCACCACCCTTCCTTCCTTTACTAACCTTACTTGACAAAAACGTTGAAATCGTAATGTGTCTTGGTGAGTCGTATTCGAGATATGACCGAAATAAAATTTAAAATTTGTAAAAAATAAAAAGACATCGTAGAGAAAGTGGACTTAACTAGTGGCCGATGACATACAGGTTCAAGTGGAGAAAGTGGACTCAACTAGTGGCCCATGATAGGCAGGTCCAAGTGGAGAAAGTGGACTCAACTAGTGGCCCATGGCAGGAAGGTCCAAGTGTAGAAAGTGGACTCAACTAGTGGAACATGACAGGCAGGTCCAAGTGGAGAAATTGGACTCAAAACTATTATCCAGAGAACTGAGAAGGGGTTGTTGAGATGGTTTGGACATGTAGAGAGGATGGAACAAAATAGAATGACTTTGAGAGTGTATAAATCTGTAGTGGAGGGAAGGCGGGGTAGGGGTCGGCCTAGAATAGGTTGGAGGGAGGGGGTAAAGCAAGCGTGTGTGAGCGTGTTAGATAGGAGCGAATGGAGACAAATGGTTTTTAGGAGTTGACGTGCTGTTGGAGTGTAAGCAAGCTAACATTTATGAAGGGTTTCAGGAAAACCGGCAGGCCGGACTTGATTCTTGGAGATGGGAAGTACAGTGCCGGCACTCTGAAGGAGGGGTGTTAATGTTGCAGTTTTGTAACTGTAGTGTAAGCACTCCTCTGGCAAGACAGTGATGAAGTGAATGATGATGAAAGTTTTTCTTTGTCGGGCCACCCTGCCTTGGTGGCCACCCTGCCTTGGTGGGAAACGGCCTATATGTTAAATATATATATATATATATATATATATATATATATATATATATATATATATATATATATATATATATATATATATATATATATGGTAAAGATGATCATGAGTTTTTAATTAGTTCATCTTTACCTTTTAGTAGCCGTTATCGTTTTGTTAAAGTTACTATTAACTTAATCTAATCGACATTTTAAGTTTGTCATAAGTATCTGTATCATCTAAAATATTATTCATTTTACCTTTGTATTTAGTTTCTTTGCAAACCAAAGACTCAGCACACAACCTTTGTCACGCAACGATTCACTGTAATTGTCCGCACCACTTAGCTCCCCACCACACCCTGCTCTTACCACCCTTCTCCTCACCACACCCTGCTCTTACCACCCTTCTCCTCACCACATCCTGTCAATGTCTCTCAACTCTATCACACCCTGCTTATGTCTCTTATCTCCATCCCATCATAACCATGTCACCAACTCACCACAACTATCAAAACTACCACAATTTCCTCAATAAGTCTTCTAAATGTTTAATATCCGGGACTTAACACACCAGAGAGTGTCTTAGGCTGCTAAAGACATTCAGGGATAAGAAACGCTTCTAAGAGATGCACATGACTCTCCCTTATAGCTGAAGTTTCTCAATACACGTGGCTTGTTTAGATCTCAGATCATCCGAAGAAACTGAAACTATAACAGTTCTGAACCTAGAGTTCATTATCTGATATATAAATAGCAAGGAAAATAATTCTTAATTATGTACTCCAGAGATAATAGCTATGTGAAGCTGCAGGACGACTGCAACGCCACCAGCTTGACAACATTGTCACCAAGTCTTCATCTCATCCATCTAAAGCCTAAACCGATTTCTTACTTCACGTTTTAAGAAAATTTCTTGATTTACTATATTTAGGAGAGGTTATGTTAGTTTAGTTGTATAGAGAATGAGAGAAACAGAGAGAGCGAGAGAAAGAGAGTATCTTCTCCTTAAATCGCTGGACCAAGGTTGTAGGCCCAAAGAAGTTGAGCCCATGATTGCTGAATAGATGTGCAAACCAGCTAGTATCATCTCTAACTCGCATCTAACAGCATTGATTAGAACAGTGTAAAAGACATTCTTTGTGAAAAGAGGCAAATGTAGTCCATTTTTACAAAAAAAGAGCAGAGCGGAAGTCAGGAGCTTCATACCAGTGTCAATCCTGTCAATCACTGGCAAGATTCAAGAGACAATCATCTCACTGCAGATGACACCGTATTTTAGACTACCACTTCCCTCTTTGTGACTGTCAGTATGGCTTCAGAAAAGGTCACGCTGCTGCTGATCTGCTGTTAAACCTCTCCACTAAGTGGCGATGGACGTGACTGATGGACGTGACTGATGGACGTGACTGGAATAAACTTCAGCCCAGACTGAGAGTACAGACGCCAATAGTTGTTTCACAGATTTAAAATGATGGTAACATAATGAATGAAGATTTGCTGCAGGACACTGAAGACAACATATGAACAATTACTAAGGTGAAGCGACACATTGTTGTCTTCCATTAAAGATGAGGAAAAGTTTCTGATCTATTGCCTAGATTAAGTTGCCCACCTTGTCTCGCCAGTGTCGAGTCACCCAGTCACATCAACAAGGCTACAAAAAAGAAATTCCAAAAAGATAAAAACCCGGACAAGCAGTCACTCACATGATAGGCAGAAGGCCTTTAAAAGAAATGGTGTGGACTAAGAAAAATTACGTTAAAGTATGTAAGGCAAATCAGATCCGGGTAAATTTAAAAAAAACCGCATAATTTAATAAACAAGAATGATGGGAGCAGAAAGTCAAGTAACGTCACCTCGCCAGGAGTCCCATTTTTAACTCCCACCGGGTAGAAAGATGGGGAGGGAGTAGAGGTAACGATACACACACTTTTCTGAACAAGCATTCAATAATTTATACTACCACCAGCACTCATTCATGCTTCCACTCTCACTCATTCATGCTTCCACTCTCACTCATTCATGCTTCCACTCTCACTCATTCATGCTTCCACTCTCACTCATTCATGCTTCCACTCTCACTCATTCATGCTTCCACTCTCACTCATTCATGCTTCCACTCTCACTCATTCATGCTTCCACTCTCACTCATTCATGCTTCCATTCTCACTCATTCATGCTTCCACTCTCACTCATTCATGCTTCCACTCTCACTCATTCATGCTTCCACTCTCACTCATTCATGCTTCCACTCTCACTCATTCATGCTTCCACTCTCACTCATTCATGCTTCCATTCTCACTCATTCATGCTTCCACTCTCACTCATTCATGCTTCCACTCTCACTCACTCATGCTTCCACTCTCTCATTCATGCTTCCACTCTCACTCATTCATGCTTCCACTCTCACTCATTCATGCTTCCACTCTCACTCATTCATGCTTCCATTCTCACTCATTCATGCTTCACCTCTCTCATTCATGCTTCCACTCTCACTCATTCATGCTTCCACTCTCACTCACTCATGCTTCCACTCTCACTCATTCATGCTTCCACTCTCATCTAACGAACTTTTCCCTCACAATTAGTAAGTTTATTTAGGCACATGTACATATAAGTACAATTATCATACAGAGTACAAATTACCTAAGATAACTCAAAGAAGTCAGACAAAGTGAAGTAGTCCGTAACTGGGGTAGTGCAGGTTGGGAGCAATGGCTGGATTCTCCTGGTCAAAGCCCCTCAAGGAAGTTTCCTTGACGCTGGTGAGGGGCTCTTGATCTAGGAATTGGATCTGTGCTCCAGTTCCCTGAATTGAACCTGAATACCTTCCATCCCCCTCATGTGCTGTACAATCCTACGAGTTTAGCGCTACCCCATGATTATCCTGACGCCAAATGACTTCGAAAAGGCAATAAATAACATGCTCATGCACTCTGCCCCAGACCCAGACTCATGGAACTCCGTGTTCATCAAGAACTGCAAGAAGCCCCTATCACGTGCTTTTAACATCCTATGGAGAGGGAGCATGGACACATCTGCTAAAAACAACAGACAGCAATAACAAAGAACTACAGACCAATAGCGCTAACGTCCCATATCATAAAAACCTTTGAAACGGTTCTAAGAAGCAAGATCGCCACTCATCTAGATACCCATCAGTTACACAACCCAGGACAGCATAGGTTTAGAACAAGTCGCTCCTGTCTGTCCCAACTACTGGACCACTATGACAAGGTCCTGGATGCTCTTGAAAATAAACAGAATGCAGATGTTATATACACAGACTTTGCAAAAGCCTTTGACAAGTGTGACCATGGTGTAATAGTGCACAAAATGCGTGATAAAGGAATAACAGGAAAAGTTGGTAGATGGATCTATAATTTCCTATCAAATAAAACACAAAGAGTAGTAGTCAACAGAGTAAAGTCTGAGGCGGCTACGGTGAAAAGCTCTGTTCCACAAGGCACAGTACTTGCTCCCATCTTGTTCCTCATCCTCATATCCAGTTACAGCTCGTCAAAAAATAGTATGGGGGGAATGCGTGACTCACAATGTAAAAAGACCGATTGCAACTGGGTGTGTACTGCATCGAATGCAGCTCCGCACTGCCAGATGTAACGCCAGTAATACCTATACTATCGTACCGCATCAAACTTCTATTTTTAATCATTTTTTATCTCAATTCAACAACAACAAAAATTCTCTTATAAATACATTGAAAACAACATACAACAGATTTTTTCCTGTAATATATTTGTCAATTGCAAATTATTTTAGCGTAAGGTTGATGAAGTCATACGTCTGGCAGTGATTATCTGGGGGGACTGCAGCTCTGCAGCTCCTTGTGGTTTAGCGCTTCTTTTGATTATAAGAATAATAATAATAATCTGCAGCTCCTATGGACGAGCCGCCACTGCTCATATCCGACATAGTCAGGGATATCAGCAACAGCGCCGTGTCTTCCTTTGCAGATGACACCCGAATCTGCATAACAGTGTCCACCATTGAAGACACTGCAAGACTTCAGCCGGACATCAACCAAATCTTTAAATGGGCTGCAGAAAACAATATGAAGTTCAATGATGAGAAATTTCAATTACTCCGATATGGAAAACGTGAGGAAATTAAAACTACATCGAAGTATAAAACAAATTCCAACCACACAATAGAGCGAAAAACTAATGTCAAAGACGTGGAAGTGATCATGTCAGAAGATCTCACGTTCAAAGACCATAACATTGTATCAATCGCATCTGCTAGAAAAATGTCAAGATGGATAATGAGAACCTTCAAAACTAGGGATGCCAAGCCCATGATGACACTCTTCAGATCTCTTGTTCTATCTCGGCAGGAATATTGCTGCACACTAAGAGCTCCTCCTAAGGCAGGGGAAATTGCTGACCTAGAAAATGAATAGAGAACCTTCACGGCACACATAACTTCGATAAAACACCTCATTTATACTGGGAACGATTGAAGTTCCTAAACCTGTACTCGCTAGAACTCAGGCGGGAGAAATACATTATTATATACACTTAGAAAATCCTAGAGGGATTAGTACCAAACTTGCACACGAAAATCACTCCCGATGAAAGCAAAAGACTCGGCAGGCGATGCAACATCCCCCCAATGAAAAGCAGGGGTGCCACTAGCACGATAAGAGACAGCACAATAAGTGTCAAGGGCCCAAGACTGTTCAACTGCCTCCCAGCATACATAAGGGGGATTACCAATAGACCCCCTGGCTGTCTTCAAGCAGGCACTGGGCAGGCACCTAAAGTCAGTACCTGACTAGTCGGGCTGTTGTTCGTACGTCGGGTTGCGTGCGGATAATAGTAACAGCCTTCGTGATCAGGCCCTGATTAACCATGAGGCCTGGTCACAGACCGGGGCGCGGGGGCGTTGACCCCCGGAACCCTCTCCAGGTATACTCCTGTATCATCAGTAGCAAGATGACCTGTATCATCAGCAGCAAGATGACTATATCATCAGTAGCGAGATGACCTGTATCATCAGTAATGAGATGACCTGTATCATCAGTAGTGATATGACCTGTATCATCAGTAGCAAGATGACCTGTATCATCAGTAGCGAGATGACCTGTATCATCAGTAACGAGATGACCTGTATCATCAGTAGTGATATGACCTGTATCGTCAGTAGCAAGATGACCTGTATCATCAGTAGCGAGATG
Source organism: Cherax destructor (assembly GCA_009830355.1). Taxonomy (NCBI): domain Eukaryota; kingdom Metazoa; phylum Arthropoda; class Malacostraca; order Decapoda; family Parastacidae; genus Cherax; species Cherax destructor. Next base: position 28,995 of record WNWK01012350.1, on the reverse strand, counting down.
ACCTGTATCATCAGTAGCGAGATGACCTGTATCATCAGTAGCGAGATGACCTGTATCATCAGTAGTGATATGACCTGTATCATCAGTAGCGAGTTGACCTGTATCATCAGTAGCAAGATGACCTGTGTCATCATCAGCGAGATGACCTGTATCATCAGTACCTCCTTTCCAAGTTCTCATTGTTCCTCTGCCTCCTTTCCATGTTCTCATTGTTCCTCTGTCTCCTTTCCATGTTCTCATTGTTCCTCTGCCTCCTTTCCATTTCCTTTCCATTTTCTGTTTGTTTACACAATGTTCTATTTTCATCTCTTCTTTCTCTTCCCAACATCTCACATTCTTCTTCTTTCTCATGCTTCATTTATATCTCCCTCTCTTCTCCCACTCCCCATTTTATCTTTTCTTACTTTATCTTTTTGTCTATCATTCCCTCTTCTTCCCATTTGATTACTTTTTTTCCCATATCCTATTTGCGGCTCCTGTTTTTTAACCCTTTCAACTTTTCTCTTACCCCTCCCATGTCCTATCTATATTATCCTCTGTTTTTCCCACCCCTTAGTTATCCCCTTTTTTTTACTATGTCCAATTTCTACCTCCCTTCTGCAACACTTTCACGTTTCCTCTTTATCCTTCCCCTCCCTAATGTTTGCCATTCCCTTATCTTTCATCTTCTCCCTTCTTTAATAAGATTGGGCCTTCATGCTGTGCTGGAGGCACAGCATGTCTGTGCTGGAGGCACGACATGTCTGTGCTGGAGGCACAGCATGTCTGTGCTGGAGGCACAGCATGTCTGTGCTGGAGGCACAACATGCTGTGTTGGAGGCACAACATGCTGTGCTGGAGGCACAACATGTCTGTGCTGGATGCACAACATGCTGTGTTGGAGGCACAACATGCTGTGCTGGAGGCACAACATGTCTGTGTTGGAGGCACAACATGCTGTGCTGGAGGCACAACATGTCTGTGCTGGAGGCACAACATGCTGTGCTGGAGGCACAACATGCTGTGCTGGAGGCACAGAATGTCTCATTACCGGGATGAAGATTGGGATGACCAGTCAGTAATTACTTGGAAATATTGTGGCGGTATGTAGATCATAGGTCAGGGTACGGAGGTGTCAAGGAAGATTAGAGGAGGATAGAGAGGGACTGAGTGAACAGGGTTGATTGAAGAAGACAAAATATCAATGGCACATATGAAATGTTTGCTGGAGACTGGTGGCACTTCATTCCGGGGAACTCTTATGACTAAAAATTGTTTGTCCAATTTGCATAAAAAACATCAGAAAAAGGTATTTGAATGGCTTTGAATGTGGATACTTGGTAATTTTTCCTGGTTCACTAGAGCTGTGCCAAGTTGGTTCCCATGCACATCTGTGACATAAAAAGTATACTCACCTCTTTCCATAGTGATTTCCTTGAGAAGAACCACCAGGTTGTTCCAGAGACTACCAATCCATTCTCGGTGATACCAATATAGACCAGTTCCAAGAGCCCAACAATGATATTATCGGATTCTGATTGAGTTTGAGAGGAAATACTCTACTAAATAAGAAACAGAATCATAACTACCACGAAGAGGGCGTAAGTACCAAAAAAAAATAACTAAATAATAAAACCTTTCAAACACGAGACTCGGAGTCAGGTTTAGACCAACATTGACTTTAGTAATAACTTTCTCGATGCCACTGGAGATTTGTCGTCTTCGAATATACACAACGTCCTGGACAGTTGAATCCCTAGGCAAGGGTCAGCACATCTACCATGCTGAGCAGACAGTAATGTTGCAGACATATGCAAGTCTCTTCATATCGTGCAATGAGATGCAAAACTGAGAAGCAAACATGAGCACACTCTCAATATATGAAAAACATGCATATCCTTAAACTCTATCAGGAGGAAAACCACGATTATAAAAGTTTTCATCTAGTGACGTTCCTGAATATTCATCCTATAGCAATACCTCCAGGTTCTTCTGATTTATCTGACCTCAAGATCCTACATGGTACAGTGTCACCACTTTTAAACAGTATTCTGATGTTGTCTTCCACATATCATGTGAAGAAAAGCTGTACCAGAAGGAATGTTATGCAGAACACTTACATTACCTGCAATATTAAGGAGTCAACAAGAGAAAGACTTAAGTAAAAGACACAAGTGCAGCTAATGCGACATTTTATTGTGGTAACGTTTTTTCTCTCCAGGAGTTTTGTCAAAGCTCCAGAAGAGCGAAACGTTGCCACAATAAAATGTTCCATTAGCTACACTTGTGTTCTTTAACCTAACATATTGTAGATAATTGTACCAAAAGATCAAAGAGAGTATAGGTAAGACCCTTGTGGGGTGAGTGGGGTGAGTGGGGTGAGTGGGGTGAGTGGGGAATGGGGAAGAATAAGCTGGCGAGAGGAAGCCAGAACTTACTCCCCGGGAACTACCACTGATTTTTCTCCTGAAAAAGTAAAGTTATTTCCTCTGGCCAGGAAGTGATCGCTAAAGAAACGAGTCAGCTTATGACCTGAAGCAATCAAGAATAAGCAAATTCACCTGGAAGATGTATTATAGTGTATTATGGGATTATCAAGTTTTCTACCTTGCAAGGTAATATGCCTTTTAATAAGGAATATTAAAAGGCAAAATATTTCATTGTACTTGATGCTGTTGCAATTGTATGAGTTCTTTAGTATGATCCATTTGAGTTATTTTATAGTTGTCGTGCCGAATAGGTAAAACTGGTCAATTAACAAGAACTCATTTAAAATTAAGTCCTTTCAAAAAACTTTTTACACGTTTAATAATATATATATATATATATATATATATATATATATATATATATATATATATATATATATATATATATATATATATATATATATATATATTTTAATCTATGAAAATGTAAAAATTAATAATTTTATACCAAAAGAACCTTAGAAAACTTACCTAACCTTATTATAACAAGCAAAATTTAATTTAGCCTAATGAACCTAAATATATTTCAGATAAGTTTACAATAGTTTAATAATAAAAAAACACAAAAAAATATATTTTTTTGTTTGGTTCAGAATGATTTTTGCGAAATTATTGCATACATAAATTTTCGCTTTCCTTATTCGGCAAGAAGAGCTTTGCTATTTAAGCCAAAATCACAAGTTTTACCTATTCGGCACGACATACGGTGGAGTGTTTTGGGTAACTTCAGCCTCTCACGTCAGACTGATCAGGTCTCGTGCTGGTCTTAAATATGCCCTGACCACCCAACCATTTCTATACAATGACTCATGTGCATATTAACAAACCAAAAAATAAAGTGTTACAAGTAACAGCAACAAATACAATGGAATCTGTACAAAAAATTATGATTCTTTACTAAACAAACATATCAGGGTCTTTACTAGTTAGAACACTGCTGATGATGCCATGACAAGTGTCGCTTGTCAGTAGATACCAACAATATTGTAGCCTTGGTCGAAAAATTTATATTTCTGCTGAAGGTGTGTCCAGGTTTGGTGCTGATAGCCTAATTCTGCTTTAAGAGGGCATGATGTAATGTTTACCTTGGCTGTCACACAGTAATGTTTACCTTGGCTGCCACACAGTAATGTTTACCTTGGCTGTCACACAGTAATGTTTACCCTGGCTGTCACACAGTAATGTTTACCTTGGCTGTCACACAGTAATGTTTACCCTGGCTGTCACACAGTAATGTTTACCATGGCTGTCACACAGTAATGTTTACCTTGGCTGTCACACAGTAATATTTACCTTGGCTGTCACACAGTAACGTTTACCTTGGCTGTCACACAGAAATGTTTACCTTGGCTGCACACAGTAATGTTTACCTTGGCTGTCACACAGTAATGTTTACCTTGGCTGCCACACAGTACTTTTTACCTTGGCTGTCACACAGTAATGTTTACCCTGGCTGTCACACAGTAATGTTTACCTTGGCTGTCACACAGTAATGTTTACCCTGGCTGTCACACAGTAATGTTTACCCTGGCTGTCACACAGTAATATTTACCTTGGCTGTCACACAGAAATGTTTACCTTGGCTGTCACACAGTAATGTTTACCTTGGCTGTCACACAGTAATGTTTACCTTGGCTGTCACACAGAAATGTTTACCTTGGCTGTCACACAGTAATGTTTACCTTGGCTGCCACACAGTAATGTTTACCTTGTCTGTCACACAGTAATGTTTACCCTGGCTGTCACACAGTAATGTTTACCTTGGTTGTCACACAGTAATGTTTACCTTGGCTGTCACACAGTAATGTTTACCCTGGCTGTCACACAGTAATGTTTACCCTGGCTGTCACACAGTAATGTTTACCTTGGCTGTCACACAGAAATGTTTACCTTGGCTGTCACACAGTAATGTTTACCTTGGCTGTCACACAGTAATGTTTACCTTGGCTGTCACACAGAAATGTTTACCTTGGCTGTCACACAGTAATGTTAACCTTGGCTGCCACACAGTAATGTTTACCTTGGCTGTCACACAGTAATGTTTACCCTGGCTGTCACACAGTAATGTTTACCTTGGTTGTCACACAGTAATGTTTACCTTGGCTGTCACACAAAAATGTTTACCTTGGAAGTCACACAGTAATGTTTACCGTGGCTGTCACACAGTAATGGCATAACAGGTGACTAGCGTTCCTCGAATAAGTGCCTCTTAAGGCCCTACGGCAGCTCGGTGCTGTCAACAGTCAGAAAGATAACTTGGGAAGGATGGGGGTTCTCCTGGTGGGGGGAAGTGTGCACTTTACCCCCCATCACTTGTTTGCCCACTTTCAAACAATGGGTAACCAACTCTTAACTATCCCCATATTTTCCAGATAATACTATTTATACAGTTTTTGTAAGGAGAGTTATTTACCAATTTTTTATAAGTAATTAAGAATTGCATTCAAAAGTCAACGAACAATAAAAATGAATACTCTAAAATCATGTACATGACTTTTTAAGTATTCACTTGTTGTATATCCACGGCCACAAATTTTAAATAGACACATATATGGTACGGAGACCTTAGTTAATACGACCGTTCACCTACACGAGGCCGCCTTTTTAAATTCTAACGTGCGAGTTATGGACAGTTGTCTATAACTCGTGTGTAAGCGAGTTATGGACAATGATTAAACGAATCTTTGCTTTATTTTGTCATTTTCATAAAAAAGAAGAGCTAGGAATGTGTCACGGTGTGTTGTTTAATGTGTCACGGTGTGTTGTTTAATGTGTCACGGTGTGTTGTTTAATGTGTCACGGTGCGTTGTTTAATGTGTCACGGTGCGTTGTTTAATGTGTCACGGTGTGTTGTTTAATGTGTCACGGTGTGTTTAATATGTCACGGTGTGTTGTTTAATGTGTCACGGTGCGTTGTTTAATGTGTCACGGTGTGTTTAATATGTCACGGTGTGTTGTTTAATGTGTCACGGTGCGTTGTTTAATGTGTCACGGTGTGTTTAATGTGTCACGGTGTGTTGTTTAATGTGTCACGGTGCGTTGTTTAATGTGTCACGGTGCGTTGTTTAATGTGTCACGGTGTGTTTAATGTGTCACGGTGTGTTGTTTAATGTGTCACGGTGCGTTGTTTAATGTGTCACGGTGTGTTGTTTAATGTGTCACGGTGTGTTGTTTAATGTGTCACGGTGTGTTGTTTAATGTGTCACGGTGTGTTGTTTAATGTGTCACGGTGCGATGTTTAATGTGTCACGGTGCGGTGTTTAATGTGTCACGGTGCGGTGTTTAATGTGTCACGGTGTGTTGTTTAATGTGTCACGGTGTGTTGTTTAATGTGTCACGGTGCGTTGTTTAATGTGTCACGGTGTGTTGTTTAATGTGTCACGGTGCGGTGTTTAATGTGTCACGGTGTGTTGTTTAATGTGTCACGGTGTGTTGTTTAATGTGTCACGGTGTGTTGTTTAATGTGTCACGGTGCCGTGTTTAATGTGTCACTGTGCCGTGTTTAATGTGTCACGGTGTGTTGTTTAATGTGTCACGGTGTGTTGTTTAATGTGTCACGGTGTGTTGTTTAATGTGTCACGGTGCCGTGTTTAATGTGTCACGGTGCCGTGTTTAATGTGTCACGGTGCCGTGTTTAATGATCAGCCCAATATGCATTATTTTTGTTCCTGAAAGTTTAATGGGAAGTTTCTGGCAGTTTCTTTGATACAGACCTGATGACACCCTCCACATTGATGACACCCTCCACATTGATGACACCCTCCACATTGATGACACCCTCCACATTGATGACACCCTCCACATTGATGACACCCTCCACATTGATGACACCCTCCACATTGATGACACCCTCCACATTGATGACACCCTCCACATTGATGACACCCTCCACATTGATGACACCCTCCACATTGATGACACCCTCCACATTGATGACACCCTCCACATTGATAACACACTCCACATTGATGACACCCTATACATTGATGACACCCTCCACATTGATGACACCCTATACATTGATGACACCCTACACATTGATGACACCCTATACATTGATGACACCCTCCACATTGATGACACCCTCCACATTGATGACACCCTCCACATTGATGACACCCTCCACATTGATGACACCCTCCACAATGATGACACCCTATACATTGATGACACCCTCCACATTGATGACACTCTCCACATTGATGACACCCTCCACATTGATGACACCCTCCACATTGATGACACACTATACATTGATGACACCCTCCAGATTGATGACACCCTCCACATTGATGACACCCTATACATTGATGACACCCTCCACATTGATGACACTCTCCACATTGATGACACCCTCCACATTTATGACACCCTCCACTTTGATGACACCCTCCACATTGATGACACCCTCCAAATTGATGACACCCTCCACATTCATGACACCCTCCACATTCATGACATCCTCCACATTCATGACACCCTCCACATTCATGACACCCTCCACATTCATGACACCCTCCACTTTGATGACACCCTCCACATTGATGACACCCTCTACCTTGATGACACCCTCCACCTTGATGACACCCTCCACATTTTTGACACCCTCCACATTGATGACACTCTCCACATTGAAGGCCACCTCCACATTGATGACACCCTCCACATTGATGACTCCCTCTACATTGATGACACCCTCAACATTGATGACACCCTCCACATTCATGACACTCTCCACATTCATGACACCCTCCACATTCATGACACCCTCCACTTTGATGACACCCTCCACATTGATGACACCCTCTACCTTGATGACACCCTCCACCTTGATGACACCCTCCACATTTTTGACACCCTCAACATTGATGACACTCTCCACATTGAAGGCCACCTCCACATTGATGACACCCTCCACATTGATGACTCCCTCTACATTGATGACACCCTCAACATTGATGACACCCTCCACATTGATGACACCCTCCACATTGATGACACCCTCCACATTGATGACACCCTCCACATTGATGATACCCTTCACATTGATGACACCCTCCACATTGATGACACCCTCTACAATGATTACACCCTCCACATTGATGACACTCTCCACATTGATGACTCCCTCCACATTGATGACACCCTCCACGTTGATGACACCCTCCACATTGATGACACCCTCCACATTGATGACTCCCTCCACATTGATGACACCCTCCACGTTGATGACACCCTCCACATATATGACACCCGGCACATTAATGACACCTTACACACTGTATACTGTAAACTCGGGCATGCTTTAAACATAACAGAATCGAGGAAAACTGCAGAAGGCCTACTGGCCTATACTAGGAAGTTTCTTCTTTGGTTCCATGCTAATGGAAACCTTGTTAATAAGTCTTGGTGATGGTGATGACTCTTCTTCTATCTCTGTTGAATTTTCGTATGATGAAGGAATCTGTGTTGGCAGTAGTTCTGTGGGCATGATATACCTAGGTAATGTCCTGTGTAGCAATACTTAAGTGTAATACGGTAACCTGTTTACAGTGGCATATTACATGGCGAAGATAAGTGTAATACGGTAACCTGCTTACAGTGGGATATTACATGGCGAAGATAAGGGTAATATGGTAACCTGTTTACAGTGGGATATTACATGGCGAAGATAAGTGTAATACGGTAACCTGCTCACAGTGTGATATTACATGGCTAAGATAAGTGTAATACGGTAACCTGCTTACAGTGGGATATTACATGGCGAAGATAATTGTAATACGGTAACCTGCTTACAGTGGGATATTACATGGCTAAGATAAGTGTAATACGGTAACCTGCTTACAGTGGGATATTACATGGCGAAGATAAGTGTAATACGGTAACCTGCTTACAGTGGGATATTACATGGCGAAGATAAGTGTAATACGGTAACCTGCTTACAGTGGGATATTACATGACGATGATATTTCAGACTGAGGAAGGTGTCTTGCATGCAGTCTAGTTTTCGTTTAAGAAATTCGTCATTACCAGAAATTCTGAGAACCCGCAATGGCAGGGAGTAAGTGACCTAGTAGCGACTAGTGAAGAGGCGGGGCCAGGAGCTACAACTCGACCCCTGCGACCACAATTAGGTGAGTACAATTAGGTGATTACCGTGACCTTTTTTGGGGGTCTACAAATAATGATGCGAGAAGTGAATGAGGTAGTCCTTATATGTAAGCCTTATAGGTAGGCCTCCTGTACGCAGTCTGTATTAAATGTTCTTCCTTTTTTATGAGTGGAACGTCAACAAAAAATGGCAGTGAATCATTAGTTTCTTATTTCACAGAAAAGTCAATTATTGGTTCATTTTGTTTGAACGTTTCTCATTATTGTTCTGATAAAATGTTGTCAAGAGGCTCTGGAGAATGTGACACTTCCTGGGACTTTTCTGAGGCTGGCATCACCAACGTGATTTTTGTATAAAAAAGACAGGTATATCTTTCGTCAATTAGATTCCCAGGTCTTAGGTCACCATTAACATTTAGTTTCTGTATATAATTTGGGAATTACTGCTCCATAACTTTTTCTGCGGGAATTATTGGTTCGTCATAAATTTTGTCCAACGGTAATATACCATTTCTGACCAGAAGTTGTAAGTCACGTATGGAGAACTAGCCAGAAAGTCCCATGCACATATAACCTAATAAAAAAAATCCTTTGACTAAGCAAGGTATGTATTCACAGTGATGCCAGATACAGCCCTGTCAACCTTTTTATAAAACATTAACGCGGTAAAATAAGTCCTGGAGTTCCTATAGGAGATAAACCTTAGGAACAAATTTGCAATGATTTACAACTTAAGTTCTGCTGTAAACATGGCTTTTTGATGCCTTCATTAAATTGCAGCCAGAGGTAAATATATCAGGGCATCATCACTAGTTGTAACAGCAATATAAGAACATAAGAACATAAGAAAGAAGGAACACTGCAGCAGGCCTACTGGCCCATGCGAGGCACGTCCAAATCTCCAACGGCTTAAGCCAATGCCCCCGACCCAGCCAGGTCAGGTTACATTCACTTAAGGAAGGAGCACGGCATCTGACCTAGTAGCACAAACTAGTCAGGTACAACTCCACTCACCCGCACCCACTCATATATTTATCTAGCCTATTTTTAAAACTACACAACGTTTTAGCCTCTATAACTGTACTCGGGAGTTTGTTCCATTCATCGACAACTCTATTACCAAACCAATGCTTTCCTATATCCTTCCTGAATCTGAATTTATCCAACTTAAAGCCATTGCTGCGAGTCCTGTCAATACTAGATATTTTTAGCACGCTATTTACATCCCCTTTATTTATTCCTGTTTTCCATTTATACACCTCAATCATATCCCCCTAATTCTACGCCTTTCTAGAGAGTGCAGATTCAGGGCCCTCAGTCTATCCTCATAGGGAAGATTTCTGATACATGGAATCAACTTAGTCATCCTCCTTTGTACGTTTTCCAGAGCATTTATATCCATTCTGTAATACGGTGACCAAAACTGTGCAGCATAATCTAGATGAGGCCTAACCAAGGATATATAGAGTTGAAGAACAACCTGAGGACTCCTATTATTTATGCTTCTTGATATGAAGCCAAGGATTCTGTTTGCTTTATTGCGAACACTTATGCACTGCTGTCTAGGTTTTAGATTACTGCTAACCAGAACTCCTAAATCCTTTTCGCAATCAGTAGTATTAAGATCTACATTATTTAGTTTATATGTGGCATGGTTATTGTCCTGTCCAATATTTAGAACTTTGCATTTATCTATATTAAACTGCATCTGCCACTTCTCCGACCACTGCATCAGTCTATTCAAATCTTCCTGGAGTGCTCTAATGTCCTCATTTGAATGAATTGGACGGCCTATTTTTGTGTCATCGGCAAACTTGCTTATGTCGCTATTTATTCCCTCATCTATGTCGTTTATGTAGATTGTGAACAACAAGGGGCCCAATACTGACCCCTGTGGAACACCGCTTGTGACACTTCCCCACTCTGATTTCTCCCCATTTATGCAAACTCTCTGCTGCCTATTTGTCAACCATGCCTCTATCCAGGAAAAAATTTCTCCTCCTATTCCGTGTGCCTTAATTTTCCTCAATAGTCTCTGATGTGGGACTCTATCAAAAGCCTTACTGAAGTCCATATACACAACATCATATTCATTACCATGATCTACCTCCTCAAATACCTTAGTGAAAAAAGTTATTAAATTTGTAAGGCAGGAACGCCCTTTTGTAAAACCGTGCTGAGATTCATTGATTAATTTATGCTTTTCAAGATGGCTACGAATTGCCTCGGCTATTATTGATTCCATAAATTTTCCCACTATGGAGGTTAGGCTTATTGGTCTATAGTTCGAAGCTAAGGACCTGTCTCCTGCTTTGAAAATAGGTATTACATTTGCAATTTTCCACTTACGAATATTCTCGTCGACCATAAACAGTCGAGGAGTTTCTTGAGCTGTCTAGACCGAAATGATACAGGTCTGGGGACTATGGGACAGTGGATGTATACCTGGAGAGGGTTCCGGGTCTGTGACCCGGTCTGTGACCAGGCCTCATGGTGGATCAGGGCCTGATCAATCAGCCCCCACCTCACACTACACTGTAGAATCCCATGGAACACTGCCGGGTTCCCCACCCTCACAGACCCCCCAAAACAGTGTTGGAAAGGAAACTGAAGGTATTGTACACCAACGCTGATTGAATAACGAATAAGAACATATGAACATAAGAAAAAAGGAACACTGCAGCAGGCCTACTGACCCATGCGAGGCATGTCCATCACTCCCCGGCTTAGACCTGACTACCTGGAGTTAACCCTCTCCAGGTAAACTCCAGGTAGTCAGGTCACTTCCAAGGGGCACGGCATAAGACATAGTAGCACAAGCTAGTCACGTCCAACTCACACCCACCCACACCCACTCATGTATTTATCTAACCTATTTTTAAAACTACACAACGTCTTAGCTTCTATGACGGTACTCGAGAGTTTGTTCCACTCATCCACAACTCTATTACCAACCCAGTGCTTTCCTATATCCTTCCTGAATCTGAACTTTTCCAACTTGAAACCATTGCTGCGAGTCATATCTTGGCTGGATATTTTCAGCACGCTATTTACATCCCCTTTATTTATTCCTGTTTTCCATTTATACACCTCAATCATACCCCCCCCCCCTAATTCTACTCCTTTCTAGAGAGAACAGATTCAGGGCCCTCAGTCTATCCTCATAGGGAAGATTTCTGATACATGGGATCAACTTTGTCATCCTCCTCTGTACGTTTTCCAGTGCATTTATATCCATTCTGTAATACGGTGACCAGAACTGTGCAGCATAATCTAAATGAGGCCTAACCAAGGATAAATAGAGTTGAAGAACACCCTGAGGACTTCTATTATTTATGCTTCTTGATTTGAAGCCAAGGATTCTGTTAGCTTTATTGGGAACACTTATGCACTGTTGTCTTGGTTTCAGATTACTGCTAACCAGAACTCTTAAATCCTTTTCGTAATCACAAGTATTAAGATCTACATTATTCAGTTTATATGTGGCATGGTTATTGTACTGTCCAACATTTAGAACTTTGCATTTGTCTACATTAAACTGCATCTGCCACTTCTCCGACCACTGAATCAGTCTATTCAAATCATCCTGGAGTGCTCTAATGTCCTCATTAGAATGAATTGGACGGCCTATTTTTGTGTCATCAGCAAATTTGCTTATGTTGCTATTTATTCCCGCATCTATGTCGTTTATGTAAATTGTTAACAACAAGGGGTCCAACACTGACCCCTGTGGGACACCTCTTGAGACGTGCCCCATTCTGATTTTTCCCCATTTATGCAAACTCTCTGCCGCCTATTTGTCAACCATGCCTCTACCCAGGACAAAATTTCTCCTATTCTGTGTGCCTTAAGTTCCCTCAACAGCCTCTGATGTGGAACTCTATCGAAAGCCTTACTGAAGTCCATATACACAATATCATATTCATTACCATGATCTACCTCCTCAAACACCTTAGTGAAAAAAGTTAGTAAATTCGTAAGACAGGAACGCCCCTTAGTAAAACCGTGTTGAGATTCATTAATCAATTTATGCCCTTCAAGATAGCTTCGAATTGCCTCGGCAATTATTGATTCCATAAATTTACCAACTATGGAGGTAAGGCTTATTGGTCTATAATTCGAAGCTAAGGACCTGTCACCTACCTTGTAAATATGTATTACATTTGCCATTTTCCACTTGTCTGGCACTATGCCAGTTTGTAGTGATATATTGAAAATATTTGCCAAAGGCTTGCTAAGTTCCTCTTTACATTCCTTTAAAACTCTTGCAAACAGTTCATCAGGGCCTGGGGATTTGTTAGGTTTTAATTTCTCTATTTGTCTGAGGACCATGTTACTAGTTACCCCAATCGAGCATAGTCTATTATCTTCCTGTTCTACATAATTTATTATTTCTGGAATTCCGCTATTATCTTCCTGAGTAAAAACTGAGAGGAAGTAAGCATTGAAAATTTCACACATATCCTTATCATTGTCAGTGATCTGACCTGAGTTACTCTTAAGTGGGCCTATCTTGTTCCTAATCTTACTTCTGTATACCTGAAAGAACCCTTTTGGGTTAGTCTTCGAATCCCTTGCGACCTTAGCCTCATAATCCCTTTTTGCTTTTCTTATTCCCTTTTTTATTCCTCTCTTTAATTGAAAATATTGATTTCTTATCTCCCCATCCCCTCTTCTGATACGCCTATACATGCCTCTCTTTTGACCAATTAGGTGTTTTAATCTATTGTTCATCCATTTAGGATCATTTTTGTTAGATCTAATTTCCCAACTCGGAACAAAAGTTGTCTGGGCAGCTAGAACTACACTCTGGAAAACGTCATATTGGCAACCAAAACCACCTACCTGACCCATAGTCAGGAGTGGCATGAAAGAGTCAAGGAGGCATCACCGAACATCATAGCTCTCACAGAATCCAAGCTCACGGGAATGATGACAGATGCCATCTTTCCAACAGATATCAGATCCTGAGGAAAGACAGAGGGAACAGAGGGGGTGGACGAGTGCAACTGCTCACCAAAAACCAATGGGATTTTGATGAGCTGGAGAAGACAGAGAAGACAGAGGAGAGGTTTGTACCCAAAGGTAACAGAAATAACGAGAAAGCCAGGATGAGCCCTTGGATCACCCAAAGGTGTATAGAGGTCAAAACTAAGTGTGCTAGAGAATGTAAGAGTTATAGAAGGTAAAGGACCGAGGAGAATAAGGAGAGCAGTCGTAGAGTCAGAAATGAATATGCGCAGGTAAGAAGAAAGGCCCAGTGACAATACGAAAATGACATAGCAGTGAAAGCCAAATCTGACCCGAAGCTGTTGTACAGCCACATCAGGAGGAAAACAGCAGTCAAGGACCAGGTGATCAGGCTCAGGAACGAAGGAGGGGAGATCACAAAAAACGACCACTATGTGAGGAGCTCAACAGGAGATTCAAAGAAGTGTTCACAGAGGAGACAGAAAGGACTCCAGAAAGACAGAAAGGTGGGGTGCACCATCAACTGTTGGACAAAATACATACAACCGAGGAAGAAGTGAAGAGGCTGTTAAGCAAACTAGATACCTTAAAAGCGATGGGGCCAGATAACATCTCTCCATGGGTACTGAGAGAGGGAGCAGAGGCTCTGTGTACCACTAACAACAATCTTCCACACATCTTTCGAAACAGGGTGACTACATGAAGTATGGAAGACAGCAAATGTAGTCCCAATTTTTGAAAAAGGAGACAGACACAAAGCATTATACTACAGATCATTGTCAGTGACATGCATAGTATGCAAAGTCATGAAGATTATCAGGAGACGAGTGGTGGAGCACCTAGAAAGGAATGAGCTTATCAACGACAGCCAGCACGGTTTCAGTGATGGGAAATCCTGTGTCACAAACCTACTGGAGTTCTATGACTGGGTGACAGCAGTAAGACAAGAGAGAAAGGGATGGGTACATTGCGTTTTCTTGGACTTTAAGAAGGCGTTTGACACAGTTCCACACAAGAGATTAGTGCAAAAGCTAGAGGACCAGGCAGGGATAACAGGGAAGGCACTGCAGTGGATTAGGGAATACCTGTCAGGAAGACAACAGCGAGTCATGGTACGTGGCGAGGTGTCAGAGTGGACGCCTGTGACAAGCGGGATTCCACAGGGGTCAGTCCTAAGACTGATGCTGTTTCTGGTATTTGTGAACGACATGACGGAAGTAATAGACTCTGAAGTGTTCCTGTTTGCAGATGATGTGAAGTTGATGAGAAGAATTCAATTCGACGAGGATCAGGAATAACTACAAAGGAATCTGGACAGGCTGCAGTCCTGGTCCAGCAACTGGTTCCTGGAGTTCAACCCCACCAAGTGCAAAGTCATTAAGATTGAGGAAGGGCAAAAAAGACCTCAGACAGAGTACAGTCTAGGAGGCCAGAGACTACAAATCTCACTGAAGCAAAAGGATCTTGGGGTGAGTATAACACCGGGCACATCTCCTGAGGCGCACATTAACTAAATAACAGCATTCCAACATCTCAGTAAGGAATTGTTCAAGATGCTGTACACTGTGTACATTAGGCCTATATTGGAATATGCAGCACCAGTTTGGAACCCACACCTAGCCAAACATTTAAGGAAACTAGAGAAAGTGCAAAGGTTTGCACCTGACGACACTGGAGGACAGGAGAGATAGGGGGGATATGATGACATATAAAATGAGAGGAATCGATAAGGTGGACAAAGACAGGATGTTCCAGAGATGGGATGCAGCAACATGGAATCACAGTTGGAAGCTGAAAACTCAGATGAGTCAAAGAGATGTTAGGAAGTATTTCTTCAGTCATAGAGTTGTCAGAAAGTTGAATTGTCTGGCAATTGATGTATTGGAGGCAGGAACCATAAATAGTTTAAAGACGAGGTATGATAAAGCTCATGGAGCAGGGAGAGAGAGGACCTAGTAGCTATGTGTGAAGAGGCAGGGCCAGGAGCTATGTATCGACCCCTGCAACCACAATTAGGAGAATACAATTAGGTGAGTACACACACACACATACATTCATTCACACATTAACACTAACACATATACAGCACACACACACATACACACATATATACACCTACAACACACATATACACACACCACACATATATTGTGGTAACTAGAGTATAAAAAAATGGGACACCAAAGAGGAGGACAAAAAGCCAGGAAAACCGAGGAAGATTGGCCTGGAAAGAAAGAATGGGTGGAAGAGGTCAGGAGAAGGATGGAACAAGAATGTGAAAGGAAGCCAGAAGAGCTTACCAGTAAAATGGAGGAGAGGATGGATGCAAAGAGCAAGAAGTGGGAGCTGAAAGCTGAAGCTGCAGAGGCCTGGATACAGAGACTAGAAGACGAACTTAGTAACCTGAAGGATACAGAGTAAATGAACAGAAGGGGGTTGGAATCAGGAGCAGGTACACCAGTATCCAGTGGGGGGTTCAGTAGTAAAAAAAACGGGAAATATCAAGGAGACAAGTGGCATACTGATGGATACAGGGACAATGATAAATGAGGGAATTATAGGTAGGGATAGTGATAAGTTACCTGCAGAGGCACTGTCAGGCCACTGAGAGACTGGAAATAATAAGGGAAGCAGAGGGAGTGATCTTTCAATCAGACACAGAGATGTGGAGGTAAAAGCAATGGAAAGAGGAAGAGGAGAGGCAGTTTTATCCATTGGCTTCAGGAGACTGAAGAGGAGGGGACATATCTTCTTCTAGATTTGCCCTTACTGTCCCGACTCTGGTCTTTTCCAGAGTGTCTTGAAAGGCATATCGGCTGTGTAGCAGCAGGCGATGTCAGGAAGGGTAAAGGGTCCTTCTGGAGCCATACCCCAGCTCTGGGGAAGCTCAGCTTCATGATGATTGGTTAACAGGAAGCTAGCTAGTGGGAGGTAGCATTTTTTGTTTCTAAATTTTGTTCTTGATACTCGAACAAGTTTGATCATGGTGTTGAAGTCTTCTAGAAACTCTTCAATATCCTCAAGGATTTGTTTAGTGCTGCGTAGATGTTCAGATTCGCCAGTAAACTTGACAGTTCCATTCTGAAGTCGAGTGTAGAGTTCTTGACACTGCATTGAATAACTGTATTGGTCAGTTGTTTAGAACCTTATGTCTCGCCATTCTGCGTACTAAGGTGCTCGTTGTGCCTTTATCATTGCACAGAGTTTTTCTACTCTGTCAAGATGGTAATCTTGAAATGCCACCGCCGGTGGCATTCGTAGGTGGGCGTCATGGGTGGCGTGCCAGTGGGGACAGTAGTAGAAGTCATGTCGCTGGCTGAGCGAGTACATTGTTCTGGTGGAGGAATTCCATCTTCAGGAACTGAGAGGTGGGTGTTCTTTTAAGTAACCTTGAGTATTTCTGCTGAGGGTGGCGAATCAGGGAAGATAAGTCTGGGCATGTTGTTGAGTCTGAAGAGCTCATTGATAGTGAGTTGAAGGTTCCTGGAGTAGCCATATTCTGCATGTGTGCATACATCATGCAGTAGTAGATCGTCACTGGAGCACCATCGGGAAGTAAGGTATGTTGTTGATGGGAGATGCAGGTAGCATAGCCTAGAGAATTTTGGTGGCATCAGCTTGTAGCTTGGCGATGGCAGTGTATGTTGGAGACCTTGTAGATGGTTTCTTTTGTTCTACTTCCAGGTTTTTTTTTATAATTTCTCATCTCATGGGACACTTGGCAGCAAGAGTGTGGTGGTTGCTCTTGCAGTTCAGGCATTTAGGTGGAGCTGTGGTGGAGCAGGTTTTGAAATCATGCCCTTAACAGACACAGGTGGAGCAGAATTTCTTGTCTTTGATAGGACATATGAAGAAAGACGACAGGAAGAGGAAAAAGAGATTAAAAAAACTCATCAAGCAAAACAAACAGGAGAGAAGGACATGATTGCGCTCATAAATTTTAAGAGAATCAGGGGATACTAGTGGACAAAAAATTGACCAGTCAAATTAGTTTTCAGGACAGACACGGTGTGAAACAGGATACTGTAGCGGAAACCACGGCTAAAGGAAACAAAATACAAGTGGTTGTTCCTCGACCATGACAGAACACATACAGAATGGTGGAAACTGAGAGAGGATACAAAGATGCAAGGATCAAGAAAGAGAGGCAAGGCTAGAGACAGGCAGGGACACCCAGAGATTGGAGGACCAGCAAACACATGCACCCAAAGAACCACCCACAGAACACTGCACCCAAACAAATTAGCCCAAATCAAACTACACTGCACACTCAGAGACCCCCCATCCCAACATAAACCCCACCTACACTGCAGCATCCCATAATGCGATAAATTTATTCACATATGCAACACTTGGGTATCTTTATTGAGGAAACGTTTCGCCACACAGTGGCTTCATCAGTCCATACAAAGAAGAATCGTGAAGAACAGGAGGAGTTTGAGGTAATCAATCCCTCAGCCTTGAGTCGATGTTGTCAGTCCATCAATCCTGTCTGACACAGCAAAATCTTGGGATCTTAATACAAGGAATTCTTCACTTGCCTAACCCTTGGGCACGACCTACTTCCACATTGGTCAAATGTGACACCACCTACGACTGCTGCACCTCTCCTGCCTACGGTATATAAGCTACTTCTTCGCACATATGCTGTATTCTTTTCAAGATTGATGGACTTACAACATCGACTCAAGGCTGAGGGACTGATTACCTCAAACTTCTCCTGTTCTGCACGATTCTTCTTTGTATGGACTGATGAAGCAACTATGTGGTGAATCGTTTCCTCAATAAAGATACCCAAGTGTTGTATATGTGTCTAATTTATCAACTTGTCGGTTCTCTGAACCATTCATCTACATCCAATAATGTAATGCCAGACCTCCCACTTCCCCAGCCCCTACAAACAACCAAGAATACAATCCTGGAAAAGAAGCTGAAGGTATGGTATACCAACGCAGACAGAATAATGAATAAGTGTGAGTAGTGGCATGAAGGAATCATGGGGGCATCCCCAGACATCATAGCACTCATGGAAACTAAGCTGATGGGAATGATAACAGATGCAATCTTTCCGATCGAATATCAGATCATAAGGAAAGACAGAGGGAACAAGATGAGGAGGAGTTGCATTTCTCATCAAAAACCAGTAGAGTTTTGAGGAGTTGGGAGGAGTGGACAGAGGAAAAGCAAGGTACTACACAGTAGGAACACTTCAAACTGGGGTTCTTAAGGTGGTGATTGCAGTGATGTACAGCCCACCACTGAATAGCAGGATGCCAAGCCAAGAGTATGATGGGAGCAAAAGAGCAATGGTTGAGACACTAGCTGAGGTTTCCAGAAGGGCCGACATGGGCAGGGCAAAGTTACTAGTTATAGTTGATTTCAATCAAAAGGATATTGACTGGGAAAACTTAAAGCCACACAGGGGATCAGAAACATGCAGGGCCAAGATGATGGAAGTGATACTGGAAAACCTCATTCATCAACATGTTAGGGACACTACCAGAGAGAGAAAGGAGAGGATGAACCAGCAAGGCTGGACTTCATATTCACCTGAGTACTTCAGATATTGGGGACATCACATATGAAAGATCCCTAGGAGCTAGTGATCACATGGTCTTGAGCTTCAAATACATTGTAGAGCTAAAAGTAAAGAGGAAAGCAGCACAAGTAGGATGGGAGAAACCAAACAACAAAAGAGGGGACTACACAGGTATGAAGAATTTCCTACATGAAGTTCAGTGGGAGAGAGAGAACTGGTAAAAAAAACAGTGAATGAAATGATGGAATAAGTGACCACAAAATGCAAAGAGGCGGAGGAGTGGTTTGTACCTAAAGACAACAGAATCAATGGGAATACCAGAACAAGCTCTTCGTTCACCCATAAGCACAGAGAGGCCAAAACTAAGTGAGCTAGGGAATGGAAAATCGAATAGAAGACAAAGGACCCTGGAAAATAAGGAGATTAGCCGAAGAGCCAGGAATGAATATGCATTGATAGGGAGGGAGTCCCAGCGGCAATACGAGAATGACATAGCATCGAAAGCTAAATCTGACACTAAGCTGATGTACAGCCATATCAAGAAAACAACAACAATAAGGACCAAGTAATCAGGCTGAGGAAGGAAGGAAGATCACAAGAAATGACAAGGAACAATGTAAAGAGCTAAACTAGAGATTTAAGGAAGTATTTTCAGTGGAGACAGACTGGACTACAGTAAACAAGAATGGTATGGTACACCAACAGGTGTTGGACTCTACACACAACTGAGGAGGAAGTAAAGAGGCTGCTAAGTGAACGAGATACCTCAAAGGTGGTGGGATTGGACAATATCTCTCCATGAGTCCTGAGAGTGGGAGCAGAGGTGCTGTGTGCCACTAACAACAATCTTCAACACATATATCGAAACATGGCAACTTCCTGAGGTGTGGAAGACAGGAAATTTGATCCCTGTCTTTAAAAAAGGAGACAGGCAGGACATAAACTACAGACCAATTCACTGATATGTATATAATGCAGTCATGGAGAAGCTTATCTGGAAGAGACTGGTGAAGCACCTAGAAAGGAATGAGCTTATACACGATAACCTGCATGGTTTCAGAGAGGAGAAATCCTGTGTCACAAACCTACTGGAGGTTTACGACAAAGTGACAGTAGTAAGGCACGAGAGAGAGAGAGGGGAGGGTAGACTGTATTTTCTTGGACTGTATACCTGGAGTATACCTGGAGAGAGTTCCAGGGGTCAACGCCCCTGCGGCCCGGTCTGTGACCAGGCCTCATGTTGGATCAGAGCCTGATCAACCAGGCTGTTACTGCTGGCCGCACACAGTCCAACGTACGAACCACAGCCTGGCTGGTCAGATACCGACTTTAGGTGCCTGTCCAGTGCCTGCTTGAAGACAGCCAGGGGTTTGTTGGTGATCCCCCTGATGAATGCTGGGAGGCAGTTGAACAGTCTTGGACCCCTGACACTTATTGTGTTGTCTCTCAACGTGCTAGTGGCACCCCTGCATTTCATTAGGGGGATGTTACATCGTCTGCCGAGTCTTTTGCTTTCGTAGGGAGTGACTCTCGTGTGAAAGTTTGGTAATAATCCCTCGAGAATTTTCCAAGTGTATATAATAATGTATCTCTCCCTCCTGCGTTCTAGGGAGTACTGGTTTAGGAACTTCAAGCGTTCCCAGTAATTGAGGTGGTTTATCGCAGTTATGCATGCCGTGAAGGTTCTCTGCACATTTTCTAGGTCAGCAATTTCACCTGCCTTGAAAGGTGCAGTTAGTGTGCAGCAATATTCCAGCCTAGATAGAACAAGCGACCTGAAAAGTGTCAACATGGGCTTGGCATCCCTGGTTTTGAAGGTTTTCATTATCCATCCTGTCATTTTTCTAGCAGATGCAATTGCTACAGTGTTATGGTCCTTAAAGGTGAGATCCTCTGACATGATCACTCCCAGGTCTTTGACATTAGTTTTTCGCTCTATTGTGTGTTTGGAATTTGTTTTGTACTCCGATGAGATTTTAATTTCCTCACGTTTTCCATTTCTGAGTAATTTAAATTTCTCATCATTGAACTTCATATTGTTTTCTGCAGCCCATTTAAAGATTTGGGTGATGTCTGCTTCGAGTCTTGCAGTGTCTTCAACGGTGAACACTGTCATGCAGATTCGGGTGTCATCTGCAAAGGAAGACACTGCACTGTGGCTTATATCCCTGTCTATGTCCGATATGAGGATGAGGAACAGGATGGGAGCGAGTACTGTGCCTTGTGGAACAGAGCTTTTCACTGTAGCCGCCTCAGACTTTACTCTGTTGACTACTACTCTTTGTGTTCTACTTGTTAGGAAATTATAGATCCATCTACCAACTTTTCCTGTTATTCCTTTATCACGCATTTTGTCTACTGTTACACCATGGTCACACTTGTCAAAGGCTTTTGCAAAGTCTGTGTATATAACATCTGCATTCTGTTTGTCTTCTAGAGCATCCAGGACCTTGTCATAGTGGTCCAGTAGTTGGGACAGACAGGAGCGACCTGCTCTAAACCCATGCTGTCCTGGGTTGTGTAATTAATGGGTATCTTGATGAGTGGCGATCTTGCTTCTTAGAACCCTTTCAAAGATTTTATGATATGGGACGTTAGAGCTATTGGTCTGAAGTTCTTTGCTATTGCTTTACTGCCGCCTTTGTGGAGTGGGGCTATGTCTGTTGTTTTTAGTAACTGCAGGACGACCCCAGTGTCCATGCTCCCTCTCCATAGTATGTTAAAAGTACGTGATAGGGGCTTCTTGCAGTTCTTGATGAACATGGAGTTCCATGAGTCTGGGTCTGGAGCGGAGTGCATAGGCTTGTCATTTATTGCCTTTTCGAAGTCATTTGGTGTCAGGGTAATGTCAGATAGGCTTGCGTCTACCAAGTTCTGTGGCACTCTCATAAAAAATTCATTTAGGGCTTCGACTTTCAGTCTGGTTAGCGGCTCGCTAAAAACTGAGTCATACTGGGACTTTAGTAACTCACTCATTTCCCTGCTGTCATCTGTGTAGGACCCATCCCGTTTAAGTATTATTATTATTATAATCAAAAGAAGCGCTAAACCACAAGGGTTACACAGCTCCCGTTTAAGTAGGGGCCCAATACTGGATGTTGTTGTCGATTTTGATTTGGCATAAGAAAAGAAACACTTTGGCTTTTAGTTCTTCCCGCGTTTCTTGATTCCTGTATGATTCCTTTAGTTTTAATTCGATGTTTGCTATTTCTCTGACCAGTGTCTCCCTACGTATTTCAGATATATTGGCCTCTTGTAGCCGCTCCGTTATTCTTTGCCTTCGCCTGTATAGGGAGCGCCTCTCTCTTTCTAGTTTACATCTTCTCCTCCTTTTCCTTAAGGGAATTTGCCTTGAGCAAACCTCAAGTGCCACAGAGTTAATTTGCTCTAGACATAGGTCAGGATCCGTGATGCTTAGGCTATCTTCCCAGTTTATATCATTTAGGACTTGGTTTACTTGGTCCCACCTTATGTTTTTGTTATTGAAGTTGAATTTGGAGAAGGCTCCCTCGCGGCTGATCACATTTTGTTGATCTGGGGCTCCCCGCATACATGTCTGGACCTCTATTATGTTGTGATCTGAGTATATTGTTTTTGATATGATGACATTTCGTATCAGATCATCATTGTTGGTGAAGATGAGTTCCAGTGTATTTTCTAATCTTGTGGGCTCTACTATTTGCTGGTTTAAGGTGAATTTGGTGCAGAGATTTAAAAGTTCTTGTGTGTGCGAGATTTCATCTGAGCTGCCTCCTGGTGTTATCTCTGCTACCACATTGTTTGCAATATTCCTCCATTTTATGTGCCTTAGGTTGAAATCCCCCAGGAGCAAGATGTTGGGGGCAGGAGCTGGAAGGTTTTCCAGACAGTGGTCAATTTTCAGAAGCTGTTCCTGGAATTGTTGGGACGTTCCGGAGGCTTGTATACAACCACGATGACCAGGTTTTGATTCTCGATCTTTACTGCTAATACTTCAACTACATCATTTGAGGCATTTAGTAGTTCCGAACATATAAGTGACTCTGTGATATACACGCCAATTCCCCCCTCCCATCCTTTTGCCTGTTCACTCTGTCACATCTGTATAGGTTGTAGCCCGGGATCCATATTTCCACACAAGAGGTTAGTGCAAAAGTTTGAGGAGCAGGCAGGAATAACAGGAAATGCACTGCAATAGATCAGAGAATAACTGTCAGGAAGAAACCGATGAGTGATGGTACATGACGAGGTGTCAGAGTAGGCGCCTGTTACGAGTGGGGTTCCACAAGGATCATTCCTAGGGCCGGTGTTGTTTCTGGTATAGGTGAATGAAATGACGGAAGGGATATATTCAGAGTTGTCCCTGTTTCCAGACGATGTGAAGCTAGTGCGGAGAATTCAGACAGATGAGGATTAGGTAGGACTACAAAGGGATCTGGACAGGCTACAAGTCTGGTCCAACAACTGGCTTCTGGAGATTAATCCCACCATGAAGATTGAGGAAGGTCAAAGAAGACCACAGACGGAGTACAGGCTAGGGAGACAAAGCCTGCAAACCTCACTCAAGCACATCTCCTGAGGCTCACATCAACCAAATATCTGCTGCAGCATATGGGCACCTGGCTAATCTAAGAATAGCGTTTCGACATCTAAGGAGTCATTCAGAACACTGTACACTGTGGGCACGTAAGCAATCACTAGGACATATTTATTAGAAAACGTTTCGGTCCTGGGACCTTGATCACTTCTCAATTGATCAAGGTCCCAAGACTGGAACGTTTTCTAATGAATATGTCCTAGAGTTTGTTTACGTGTCTTTCTAAACCAATTTGTTGGTATGTTACAAAATGACACGATATCTATTAGTAATAGACATCTCCAGCGAACACTAGAAAGGATAGCCCTTCTAGCATCCAGCCTGTTACTGGGCTTTTGCAACAAAGTCAGTATCCTGGTCCAGTTATCCAGCATATTCAATAAGCTTCAAGAAGATTTCAACTAGTAGGGTACTAACCAAAGCGTAAAATTTAATATGTTTATTAAACAAGTTAGTGTCTAGGGTTTCAGAGTAAATATATGTACATATGATAAGGATGTTCATTAAGTTATGAATTAGGAGGTTAATTAGGAGGGTAGCTCCTACACTGCTCTCATATACAATAAGTGTGCTGAGGGCACATATATATAAATGACTCAGAAGTACCATCAGGTACCATGTCAGTAATTACAATAATATATACAAATATGAATAAATGTGTGTATGAGTGTGCTCCCGGTAACTCTAAGACTCGACTCAACCAGTGTACGACAGAACAACTTCTCATAAGCTAGCTGCAGTAACAAACTGACAATCAGAACAGCTTGATTGTCCAGTAAAATGACCAATTCGCAGAACAGCACTATAACAGGCAACAGCAACACAGCGTCAGGAACAAGGAGATAGAAAATCGACCCTAACTGGGGACCATCAGTAGATCCTCCAAAACAGTCAAAAAACTCCCTTTCTACTGAAGCTAGGTTCAGCATAAACAATCCCAAACTATGGCGGTGCACAGATGCCTTATCGAATTAGGTCCAGAGCTATAGCTTGAGACCTGAGTTGTATCAGAGTGTCAATGTGACACACAACCCAGAACAACGTCGAAAAATCACTGTCTAGTCTATTCTCTGTGAACAGAGTTGCACAGAGTTCTGAGAAGTATGATTCGTCTCACCACCGAATGCATACTCTACCCAACAGAGTCTAATGTCGAGAAAACAAGTAGAAATAAGAGTGAGGTGTTGACTCGACGATGGTCAACAGGCCAGAGAGCGAGAGGGAAGAGCAGCAACCACCCATCTCAGGTGTGGTCAGCGACTGACTCCTCCCAGCAACTAGACGCCGGCAGCATAACAGTAGTTTGCCAACTCCAAGGCAGTTACGACACTCTAGCACAATATAAAATATCACATCCTACCTAATAGGTCAAATAATAGTCTAATAATAATATAAAGCAAGATATTAACGATTTAGCTATTATCGAGAATATCAGCAATATAAAATTATAGAAAATGGAAATATATATATATATATATATATATATATATATATATATATATATATATATATATATATATATATATATATATATATATATATATACATTGGGGCCCAATTCTGGGGGCGCAATATGGTATCTATTACCGAGATTTATACCATACTGTACACCGTGTACGTCACGCCCATATTGGAGTATGCAGCACCAGTATGAAACCCACAATTGGTCAAATACGTCACGAAATTAGAGAAAATGCAAAGGTTTGCAACAAAACTAGTTCCAGAGCTAAGGAAAATGCCCAACGAGGAGAGGTTATATACACACACAACCCGCACATATAAAAGGGAGGAGCTTACGACGACGTTTCGGCCCGACTTGGACCATTTACAAAGTCAAAGAGAGGTTACTGGAACTCGACCTGACAACACTGAAGAAGAGGAGGGATGGCATAATAGTGACTTATAAAATACTGAGAGGAATTTACAAGGTTGATAGTGACAGAATGTTCCAGAGATGGGACACAGTAACAAGGGATCACAGCTGGAAGGTGAAAACTCAGATGAGTCACAGGGATGTTAGGAAGTTCTTCTTTAGTCATAGAGTTGTCAGGAAGTGGAACAGTGTGGAGAGTATAGTGGAGGCAGGATCCATGCAGCGAAGAGGCTCTTGCAACACACTCTACAAATGTAGCTTATATTTTCTTCAGTTGTTTTAATTTTTTTTTCATTTTTTTTTTATTCCCTTACCTAAATTTTGTTGTAACTTTTAATACACACTGAATATAGAACTACAATTTTAGATTTATTAAGAAAAATGTTAAAAGCAGTTAAGCCATTGATCAATACACGTGTTCAGTGATGTTTATATAGTCATACACACCAGTGTATGGATTGATCAATACACACGTGTTCATTGATTGTTGTATAGTTATACACACCAGTGTATGAGTATGCTGGTGTCTGTCATCTTGATAATGATGACATACGAGACAGGTTTTGATTGAATTTTTAAATAAATATTAAGAGATCGAATAGCATAGCTTGTAAACACGTTAATGGATGTTAGTGGACTGGTGTGGGTCGCATCCTGGGACAAAACTGACCTCATTTGCCCGAAATGCTCTGCATAACAAGCGGCTTTCAACATAGTAGTAGTGTGTCATTGATGTTAGCTGGCCTGTATACCTTGTACATGTAGAAATAAAGAGAGAGAGAAAGTGTCGAGTTAGTGGGGATGCGAGTGAGAGCGTACACACACCAGAACCTCCCTACTCAGCCGCCAGGAACCTACTGAAGCTCCTCCCACAGTGCCGCCCACAGTACACTAGCTGTGCCACTCAGATCATCCACCGCCCGACCCACGCATGAGCACCACACCCACGTACTCGCCTGCCCCCGCCATCTTGAACAACGTTAAGTAGGTTTGTTTAGGCACAGGTACACTTGAATACAGTTACACAAATTATCATACATAGCAGCATATATGTAAATTACTTAGGATAAGTAAGTTTATTCAAGTATACACAAATGGAGTTACATAGATTATCATACATAGCAGCATATGTGTAGAGAACCCAGGATAACCCAAAAAAGTCAAAGTGACTTAATTCCATTGGGCTCCTTTTAATACGTTATTATTATACTATAAAGGAGATAATATCTTATTATTATACTATAAAGGATATATACTAGGAATAAGGTAAAATGAGTTATTTACATTTACATGTGTGTTAGTTAAAAAATAAAAAATCCTTTTCCTGCCTTTCTGTCACTACATTCATTAGGTACCTTTTGGTTCTCTTCTTGAACTGGCTCATGCTATGACTGGCTTTGACATGTGCAGGCAGTCTGTTCCATTCCTTTATTGTTGTACAATAAAAGGTGTTTGAAGCCTGGCCACTGACTGTGGGTACTACAAAGTTGTGCTCTCTCCCCCTAGTACTATGACTGCTTTAGTTCCCAGCCTTGATCAAATTGGCAGCAAGATATTCTGGACACTGTGAGCAATTTTATAAACTTGATTTAGCTTCAGTTGCTCGTCTGTAGAGGGGATGCGTTGACCCCGAAACCCTCTCCAGGTATACTTCAGAGGAACTTCAGTCTGGCATTCGCTTTCTTTACTACACTGTTCCCTATCAGTTCTCCTGACATGCATGGGTCAAAGGAGATTCCCAGATATTTTAGTGAGGAAACTGAAGTGATGGATTCCCCATTACAACGGAATTTAAAATTATTTACCCTTCTTAGTTTATGTTTCGTGCCAAAGAGTATGGCTTCTGTTTTCCCGAGGTGTAACAATAGTTTGTTTTCTACTTACAATTTGCTGCAGGACTCCAGTTCCAGTGTTATTACATTAGCTATATCTTGTGGGTCTTTACCTGACACTAACAGAGCACTGTCATCCGCATACAGTAGGAGTTAGCACTTGACACTGATGGGCATGTCATTCACATAACACAGGAATAATAAGGGACCCAGAATACTACCTTGGGGAACTCTACATGCTATCGGCAGGGGTTCTGATTCTGTTTTGTTGATTTTTGACAATTTGTTTCCTGTTGCAAAGATAGGACTTAAACCAGTCTATGGAACCTATGCCGATAGATTGAAGATTCTTACATAATATATTGTGGTTGACAGTATAGAAGGCCTTTCGCAAGTCTAAGGTACTTAGCTCTCAGACCTGACCTGTACTTAGCTCTGTGAAGACGTGTCTTGTGTGCTCTCTCTGAACAAGATGTCCTCTCTTGAGCTACTCTACCAGTAGCTGAAGGAAGAACTGAGGGTAGCTAAGCTTAAGATACAGCGACTGACTGAAAAAAACAAGAGGATTCGTAGTAATCCTCCTGTTGAGAATCCTCAAGCCAAGAAAGGAACCTGGACAGTGGCTGGAACGCATGAGACAAAGTTAAGGTTCAAGAGGACGGATGGAGAGGTAGAATCAACGAAGATCCAGGAAACTGTTGTGGAAACATCTAACCGATTCTCCTTGTTACCCGATGAATGTGAGTCGACTACTGGGAACATCACGACAAACGACACCAAGGAAGGTAAGAACATTGTTCTTGTTGGGGACAGTCAGATTAGGTACATGGATAGAGCCTTCTGCTTGAAAGATAGAAGTAGGAGACAGAGGGTTTGCTTTCCTGGGGCTGGGATGGAGGATATTGTTAGCCGTCCGGACGACATCATGAGAGGTAATGGGAGCAATCCCATTATCTGTCTCAGTGCTGGAGGCAACGATGTTGGCAGACGTAGGAGTGAGGACCTGACTAGCAGGTATAGGTCAACAATAGACATAATTAGGAAGAAGGGTGGGAACCCTGTCATATGTGGTATTTTGCCAAGGAGAGGAGTTGGAAATGAATGGTTCTCCAGGGCAATTGGTGTCAATTGCTGGCTGGACAAATACTGTAAGGAAAATGCAGTAACATTCATTGACAACTGGGACCTCTTCTATGGCAGAAATGACATGTATGCCAGGGATGGGGTTCACTTATCTAGGTCTGGGGTTGGGGCACTGGCAACTGCAGTGAAGGGAGCTGTTAGGGCTTTAAACTAGAAAAAGTTAGTGGTATGGGTTATGGGGGAAAAACAGTGAAGTCCCAATGTAGTAATATTATGAATTCTAGGAGAACTAGTAATAGGCAGAATAAGGTGGATATTGGAGAGTTAGTGGCACTAGGTGACAAGGACTGTAATAGGTATAGTGGAAAAACAGAAATGAGCAGGAAGGGTAAAGAAAAAGGGGCGTCTTTATATATATATTACACTAATAGTCGTAGTGCTAGAAATAAGATGGACAAGTTGAGATTAGTTGCTAGTGCAGGTAATATTGATGTTTTTGCAATAACTGAGATGTGGTTTAATATGAAAAATCGGACATGCCT
>WNWK01012349.1:0-59981 GCA_009830355.1 Cherax destructor | reverse complement strand
GGGCAGTAGTGGTGGTTGTAATGGTAGTGGGGGTGGTGGTAGTGAACGTCTGAAATTTTAAAGATTAGTTGTCAGTAGTGGTGGCACCGTCACTTCTAGTAGTCTGGGAGTTGGTGGCACTGCTCAGTGGTGGCACCGTCACTTCTAGCAGTCTGGGAGTTGGTGGCATTGCTAGCTCAGTGGCGGCACCGTCACTTCTAGTAGTCTGGGAGTTGGTGGCACTGCTAGCTCATTGGTTTCACCGTCACTTCTAGTAGTCTGGGAGTTGGTGGCACTGCTCAATGGTGGTACCGTCACTTCTAGCAGTCCGGGAGTTGGTGGCACTGCTAGCTCAGTGGTGGCACCGTCACTTCTAGTAGTTTGGAAGTTGGTGGTACTGCTAGCTCAGTGGTGGCACCGTCACTTCTAGTAGTCTGGGAGTTGGTGGCACCGTCACTTCTAGTAGTCTGGGAGTTGGTAGCACCGTCACTTCTAGTAGTCTGGGAGTTGGTGGCACCGTCACTTCTAGTAGTCTGGGAGTTGGTAGCACCGTCACTTCTAGTAGTCTGGGAGTTGGTGGCACTGCTAGCTCAGTGGTGGCACCGTCACTTCTAGTAGTTTGGGAGTTGATGGCATTGCTAGCTCACTACTAGAAAACTGAGAACTTAAATGACCCAGATTCTAGGATGACCCTAGGCCTACTCATCTTACCTTTGTTTCAGCCTACATTACCTTCCCAGAGGAAGGTCTGGGACCAGACCAGACCTGGGTCAATAAGTGTCTTAGTAACAGTCAAGTAGAGTTTGAGTTATGATGTTGAGGCTGGTTGTAGCCAGCCTGGGGCAAGTGTGTATTTGAAAGGCTATTGTAACAATGAATCTGCACTGTATCTACGTACTCTTAGACATATATCGTAGGTCAAATTTCTATTACCCTCCGCTCCCTCTTTTCTTGCTGTCTCTTGTATATATATAATTTGTGTCCTCTTGAACGGCGATATCTTCATAAAAACTCAATTTCTCCGGTGTGTAGATGGGAGTGTTATTCTGAGATATGGCAAATCCTGTGTGGTGGAATATGACAGGGAACCCATCCTGTGTGATGGAATATGACAGGGAACCCATCCTGTGTGGTGGAATATGACAGGGAACCCATCCTGTGTGGTGTAATATGACAGGGAACCCATCCTGTGTGGTGTAATATGACAGGGAACCCATCCTGTGTGATGGAATATGACAGGGAACCCATCCTGTGTGATGGAATATGACAGGGAACCCATCCTGTGTGGTGGAATATGACAGGGAACCCATCCTGTGTGGTGGAATATGACAGGGAACCCATCCTGTGTGGTGTAATATGACAGGGAACCCATCCTGTGTGATGGAATATGACAGGGAACCCATCCTGTGTGATGGAATATGACACAGTGTATCTGTCATATAGAATAGTGTAGCAGCACACTGCCAGATTAATTCAGGTTCGAACCCTGAATGAGGTGAGACGTATGGGCAGGTCTCCTTTCACCTACTTGGTGCCCCTGTTCATTTTGTAGGTACCTGGTTGTTGTTAGAGTATTGTGAGCGGCATCCTGGGGAAGAGGACTGAAGAATCCAAGACGAATTTGCTCCTATCCTGGGTTACTGTTATACTATCATTCCCAAGGAACCTACTACCATTGAGGTGTACCTATTTACTGCTGGGTGAATAGGGGCAGTAGGTGTAAAGAGAATTTTTATATATATGTCTACCAGCCTGGGAAGCGAACATAGAGATTTTCTGTGAGCCGAGCTCTGTCATTAATAATAATAATAATAATAATAATAATAATAATAATAATAATAATTTTTATTTCTGCAAGTACATGTACAATGACATACTACTATACAGAAAGCCCCTTGTTATTTCGGGCAAATTAGGTCAATTTTGTCCCAGGATGCGACCCACACCAGTCCACTAACACCCAGGTACCCAATACTACTGAACAGGGACAACCGGTGTAAGGAAACACGCCCAACGTTTGCACCCTGAGCATGTGAAGCTTACCAGACCAGGAGCCACTAAGATGGTGAGCATGTGAAGCTTACCAGACCAGGAGCCACTAAGATGGTGAGCTTGTGAAGCTTACCAGGCCAGGAGCCACTAAGATGGTGAGCTTGTGAAGCTTACCAGGCCAGGAGCCACTAAGATGGTGAGCATGTGAAGCTTACCAGACCAGGAGCCACTAAGATGGTGAGCTTGTGAAGCTTACCAGACCAGGAGCCACTAAGATGGTGAGCATGTGAAGCTTACCAGACCAGGAGCCACTAAGATGGTGAGCTTGTGAAGCTTACCAGACCAGGAGCCACTAAGATGGTGAGCTTGTGAAGCTTACCAGGCCAGGAGCCACTAAGATGGTGAGCATGTGAAGCCAGAGCTTACCAGGCCAGGAGCCACTAAGATGGTGAGCTTGTGAAGCCAGAGCTTACCAGACCAGGAGCCACTAAGATGGTGAGCATGTGAAGCTTACCAGACCAGGAGCCACTAAGATGGTGAGCATGTGAAGCTTACTAGACCAGGAGCCACTAAGATGGTGAGCATGTGAAGCTTACCAGACCAGGAGTCACTAAGATGGTGAGCTTGTGAAGCTTACCAGACCAGGAGCCACTAAGATGGTGAGCTTGTGAAGCTTACCAGGCCAGGAGCCACTAAGATGGTGAGCATGTGAAGCTTACCAGACCAGGAGCCACTAAGATGGTGAGCTTGTGAAGCTTACCAGACCAGGAGCCACTAAGATGGTGAGCATGTGAAGCTTACCAGACCAGGAGCCACTAAGATGGTGAGCATGTGAAGCTTACCAGGCCAGGAGCCACTAAGATGGTGAGCTTGTGAAGCTTACCAGACCAGGAGCCACTAAGATGGTGAGCTTGTGAAGCTTACCAGGCCAGGAGCCACTAAGATGGTGAGCATGTGAAGCTTACCAGACCAGGAGCCACTAAGATGGTGAGCTTGTGAAGCTTACCAGGTAAGGAGCCACTAAGATGGTGAGCTTGTGAAGCCAGAGCTTACCAGACCAGGAGCCACTAAGATGGTGAGCATGTGAAGCCAGAGCTTACCAGACCAGGAGCCACTAAGATAGTGAGCATGTGAAGCCAGAGCTTACCAGGCCAGGAGCCACTAAGATGGTGAGCTTGTGAAGCCAGAGCTTACCAGGCCAGGAGCCACTAAGATGGTGAGCATGTGAAGCTTACCAGACCAGGAGCCACTAAGATGGTGAGCATGTGAAGCCAGAGCTTACCAGACCAGGAGCCACTAAGATGGTGAGCATGTGAAGCCAGAGCTTACCAGACCAGGAGCCACTAAGATGGTGAGCTTGTGAAGCTTACCAGACCAGGAGCCACTAAGATGGTGAGCATGTGAAGCCAGAGCTTACCAGACCAGGAGCCACTAAGATGGTGAGCTTGTGAAGCCAGAGCTTACCAGACCAGGAGCCACTAAGATGGTGAGCATGTGAAGCCAGAGCTTACCAAACCAGGAGCCACTAAGATGGTGAGCATGTGAAGCTTACCAGACCAGGAGCCACTAAGATGGTGAGCATGTGAAGCCAGAGCTTACCAGACCAGGAGCCACTAAGATGGTGAGCATGTGAAGCTTACCAGACCAGGAGCCACTAAGATGGTGAGCATGTGAAGCTTACCAGACCAGGAGCCACTAAGATGGTGAGCATGTGAAGCTTACCAGACCAGGAGCCACTAAGATGGTGAGCATGTGAAGCCAGAGCTTACCAGGCCAGGAGCCACTAAGATGGTGAGCTTGTGAAGCCAGAGCTTACCAGGCCAGGAGCCACTAAGATGGTGAGCATGTGAAGCCAGAGCTTACCAGACCAGGAGCCACTAAGATGGTGAGCATGTGAAGCTTACCAGACCAGGAGCCACTAAGATGGTGAGCTTGTGAAGCCAGAGCTTACCAGACCAGGAGCCACTAAGATGGTGAGCATGTGAAGCCAGAGCTTACCAGACCAGGAGCCACTAAGATGGTGAGCTTGTGAAGCCAGAGCTTACCAGACCAGGAGCCACTAAGATGGTGAGCTTGTGAAGCC
Source organism: Cherax destructor (assembly GCA_009830355.1). Taxonomy (NCBI): domain Eukaryota; kingdom Metazoa; phylum Arthropoda; class Malacostraca; order Decapoda; family Parastacidae; genus Cherax; species Cherax destructor. The sequence goes on along the minus strand of WNWK01012349.1, from coordinate 55,927 downwards.
AGAGCTTACCAGACCAGGAGCCACTAAGATGGTGAGCATGTGAAGCCAGAGCTTACCAGACCAGGAGCCACTAAGATGGTGAGCATGTGAAGCCAGAGCTTACCAGACCAGGAGCCACTAAGATGGTGAGCTTGTGAAGCCAGAGCTTACCAGGCCAGGAGCCACTAAGATGGTGAGCATGTGAAGCCAGAGCTTACCAGGCCAGGAGCCACTAAGATGGTGAGCTTGTGAAGCCAGAGCTTACCAGACCAGGAGCCACTAAGATGGTGAGCATGTGAAGCTTACCAGACCAGGAGCCACTAAGATGGTGAGCATGTGAAGCTTACCAGACCAGGAGCCACTAAGATGGTGAGCATGTGAAGCCAGAGCTTACCAGGCCAGGAGCTACTAAGATGGTGAGCTTGTGAAGCCAGAGCTTACCAGGCCAGGAGCCACTAAGATGGTGAGCTTGTGAAGCCAGAGCTTACCAGACCAGGAGCCACTAAGATGGTGAGCATGTGAAGCCAGAGCTTACCAGACCAGGAGCCACTAAGATGGTGAGCTTGTGAAGCCAGAGCTTACCAGACCAGGAGCCACTAAGATGGTGAGCTTGTGAATTGCGTTCCATCTGGCAGGACTCACGAAATCGTAATGACACGATTGCAAACAAACCATACCACGGGTGGGGTTCGAACCCGCTGTCAGAGAGTCTCAAAACCCCAGACCGTCGCGTAAGCCACTGGGCCAGCTAGCTTCAATAAGATTCATCCAACTAGGTATATTTCTACACCATAGGAAGGTTAGCATAGGCACCACTGTGTCCACAAATGCAAGTTTTTACAGATGAATCTTCCGCTAGCATGGCCGTGACGAACTCTAGAGTTCTTCACAGTGGTGCCTATGCTAACCTTCCTATGTTGTAGAAATATACCTAGTTGGATGAATCTTATTGAAGCTAGCTGGCCCAGTGGCTTACGCGACGGTCTGGAGTTTTGAGACTCTCTGACCGCGGGTTCGAACCCCACCCGTGGTATGGTTTCATCTGGCAGGATTGCTCAGCTGTTATTTCTGTCTCACAAACACGTAAGATAACAAGTGAACCTTACAAACTTGTACTTACATTCAGTATACAAGTATTTTATTAAAGGTTCATCAGCTATAACAGCTTTTAAAGGGCGTTGCTGCAGCAGAACTGGAGTTACTATCACTCGGGAATTACCATCACTTAATAACCATTGACATTCATACATAGGAGAAATATAGATATGCCCACTCAAGACGACAACAACAATTATATATACAGGACAGAGAGAAGGAAAAGAGGAAGCGGAGGAGGAGGATAGAAATTTGACCTACGATATATGTCTAATGTACGTAGATGTAGCGTAGATACAGTGTAGATTCATTGTTATAATAGCGTCTCTAATGCACAGTAGTCCCTCTAATACACACTTCTCTCTAATACACACTGGCTGTTCCTATAAGCTTCTTAATCCTTCAGTATTTCCTTTGGAACCTAGGATGCCTGGTCTGAGACCAGACGTTGGGGAAATAATCCCCAGAACCACTAACAGATAACCAGGAATACAACAGAACCTCCCCTCCTTGGGAAGAGCAGTGTTGTGTTGGCAGTGGTCACTTAGAGTGCTGATCCCTTAAAGTTGCACGCAACTTCCCAAGTCTTCTAATAACACGTTCATTTTTTCCAGTATAATCTACCCTGTCCATAATTATCACATTTGCTTTTTTCGTAGTGAAGTCTAAGATCTTTCCTTAATTCATGGTATAACTTAACAAATATTTGATGACAATTGTTGTTGTAGAAGTGTGAGCTTCGCTCAGACTTCTACAACAACAGTTGTGATAGTAATTATGGACAAGGTAGATTACAGTGGGGAAAATGAACGTGTTATTAGAAGACTTGGGAACTTAGGTGCCTCTTGATGCGAGGAAGTGCAGATAATTCGCAGAGAAGTGAGCGGAGAGCCGAGGCTCGCGGAGAATGCCACGGGGGGCAGTGTGTGTGTGTGCTAGTGCCAGGAGGACTAGGCAGTGTGTGGCATTCTGTGTGGCTCAGTGTTGGGTGGTGACGCCCCCAGGTTGCATACTCGCCTCCAGTGCCGCTTGTTCTCTCACTGCCTGTGTTGCCTTGCTTCTCCTGTATATAGGCTGGTGTATAAGTGAGTGTAGCGTTGCCTCGCTGTAAGGTGCCCTCAACAACACTGTGCTTTAACTCATTAAATCAACAACAAGACACCTTAAGTGTGTTCTCCCTCCAGTACACTCTTGAACACTATACCTCTCGTTGTACACTTAAGTGTATTAGCACCTACGTGATTGTATATACACGTGTATTAACAATGCCTCAATTATATATATAATATATATATATATATATATATATATATATATATATATATATATATATATATATATATATATATATATATATATATATATATTGAAAGAATCGGTATTACCTTCATAATATCCCTTAATATGTTATCGTGTAATTTATAAAATTTCCTTTTGAGTTTAACTCAAAATGTTTCTTCGTTAATATATTCACCGGGAAGCTCTAAACCCATAGGGGTTAATCCCGTGGTAAATCAAGCTAGTACGGTGATTAAAGCTAAAACCTTGGGTAGTTTCAAGTTTAGGTTGGATAAATACAAGAGTGAGAGGGGTTGGATATGAGTGGGACTTTGCACATGAGTAAATAGATTTGTCAGGGCTTATTGTTAGGGTGCCACTGAAAGTGGGTTGGGCAAATGTTGTGATAGTGGGTTGGATTTGTGAAGGACCTGCCCAGTATGGGTCAACAGGCCTGCTGCAAGCACTAACAGCTAAGCTGTCTCTCGTACCTTCTCGACAGTAGCAGTTGCAAAACTCTGTAAGGTAGCTAATGGTGGTTACAATTATAACCTTAATTTTTTAAATGGGTGGAGTGGTAAGCCAGTGGAAGGCCTCGGTCAGATGACCAAAAGCTCCAGCTGTGGGTCATCTAAGACCCACGTCAGAAAACACTTGTCCTGTTTCCTGACAAACTCAATCTAAAATCTGTGAGTTAGATTAACTTTAAGGTAGGATAACTTCATTACCTTGAATCAAGAGACCTTCACCGGCATCAAGGCACATGCCGAAGTGGCTAGTTATTGTGCACTTCATATCCATCCTGTGGATGGTAGTGGCTAGTTATTGTGCACCTCATATCCATCCTGTGGATGGTAGTGGCAAGTTATTGTGTACCTCATATCCATCCTGTGGATGGTAGTGGCTAGTTATTGTGTACCTCATATCCATCCTGTGGATGGTAGTGGCTAGTTATTGTGTACCTCATATCCATCCTGTGGATGGAAGTGGCTAGTTATTGTGTACTCTCATATCCATCCTGTGGATGGTAGTGGCTAGTTATTGTGTACTCATATCCATTATGTGGATGGTAGTGGCTAGTTATTGTGTACCTCATATCCATCCTGTGGATGGTAGTGGCTAGTTATTGTGTACCTCATATCCATCCTGTGGATGGTAGTGGCTAGTTATTGTGTACCTCATATCCATCCTGTGGATGGTAGTGGCTAGTTATTGTGTACCTCATATCCATCCTGTTGATGGTAGTGGCTAGTTATTGTGTACCTCATATCCATCCTGTGGATGGTAGTGTCTAGTTTATTGTGTCCCTCATATCCATCCTGTGGATGGTAGTGGCTAGTTATTGTGTACCTCATATCCATCCTGTGGATGGTAGTGTCTAGTTTATTGTGTCCCTCATATCCATCCTGTGGATGGTAGTGGCTAGTTTATTGTGTACCTCATATCCATCCTGTGGATGGTAGTGGCTAGTGTATTGTGTACCTCATATCCATCCTGTGGATGGTAGTGGCTAGTTTATTGTGTACCTCATATCCATCCTGTGGATGGTAGTGGCTAGTTTTTTGTGTCCCTCATATCCATCCTGTGGATGGTAGTGGCTAGTTATTGTGTATCTCATATCCATCCTGTGGATGGTAGTGGCTAGTTTATTGTGTCCCTCATATCCATCCTGTGGATGGTAGTGGCTAGTTTTTTTGTGTCCCTCATATCCATCCTGTGGATGGTAGTGGCTAGTTATTGTTTACCTCATATCCATCCTGTGGATGGTAGTGGCTAGTTTATTGTGTCCCTCATATCCATCCTGTGGATGGTAGTGGCTAGTTTATTATGTACTTCATATCCATCCTGTGGATGGTAGTGGCTAGTTTTTTGTGTCCCTCATATCCATCCTGTGGATGGTAGTGGCTAGTTATTGTGTACCTCATATCCATCCTGTGGATGGTAGTGGGTAGTTTATTGTGTACCTCATATCCATCCTGTGGATGGTAGTGGCTAGTTTATTGTGTACCTCATATCTATCCTGTGGATGGTAGTGGCTAGTTTATTGTGTACCTCATATCCATCCTGTGGATGGTAGTGGCTAGTTATTGTGTACCTCATATCCATCCTGCGGATGGTAGTGGCTAGTTTATTGTGTACCTCATATCCATCCTGTGGATGGTAGTGCTAGTTATTGTGTACCTCATATCCATCCTGTGGATGGTAGTGGCTAGTTTATTGTGTACCTCATATCCATCCTGTGGATGGTAGTGGTTAGTTTATTGTGTACCTCATATCCATCCTGTGGATGGTAGTGGCTAGTTATTGTGTACCTCATATCCATCCTGTGGATGGTAGTGGCTAGTTATTGTGTACCTCATATCCATCCTGTGGATGGTAGTGGCTAGTTTATTGTGTACCTCATATCCATCCTGTGGATGGTAGTGGCTAGTTTATTGTGTACCTCATATCCATCCTGTGGATGGTAGTGGCTAGTTATTGTGTACCTCATATCCATCCTGTGGATGGTAGTGGCTAGTTATTGTGTACCTCATATCCATCCTGTGGATGGTAGTGGCTAGTTTATTGTGTACCTCATATCCATCCTGTGGATGGTAGTGGCTAGTTTAGTGAGAATTTACTGTTGCCACCGACATTCTCAGACACTGTCAGAGCTTTCTCAAAGCTCCCTAAATTATCCATTAACCAGAAATAGCCCTTCCTTCAGGGTAGACCCTTCAAAATATAGGCATACTTTTGGCTCCGTCACCTGTTTTTTGGGTTTTGCTAGGCCTAGGCATTGAGACGGGCCTCTCGTGTTTGTCCCATATACATGGTGTCTGTTAGACTACATTGTAAGTATATTTAGTTAGAGGTACCCATAGTTACTCAAATTATCATACATACCTTGGGACAGCAACAGCCTGGTTGACCAGGGAAGCACCAGACGAGCCTGGCCCATGGCCGGGCTCAGAGAGTAGAGAAACTCTCGAAACTCTTCAAAGGTATATCAAAGGTATACCTTTATTCCTGGAGAGGGTTTCGGGGGTCAACGCCCCCACGGCCCGATCTGAGACCAGGCCTCGTGGTGGATCATAGTTTGATCAACCAGGCTGTTGCATGGTTAACATATGCAGAAATTGTGAACAAGTGATGCAAGAAATGTTGTCGAAAATAGGAGGAGGTCCAGGCAAATACTGCAAGCTCCTGATGATGTGTTGATTGCAACACGAAAGGCCTAGAGCTATCATTCAACGCCCCCCGTAGTTGATTTGCAAAATAACCCACAAAAGCCAGAGAAAGTGACTTATATTTCCGTCCATAAATATTGAAAGATCCAAACTTTCCTACAAATATCACAGCCGCGATGTCTTGATACATTATTAATCTGTCAGAGTCTTGTGTCCCTCACGAAATGCTTTCAACGTCTCCTCACTGATTGATACCAGGAGACATAATAAGCTTGAAGATTAAGAGGCGCCTCAGTTCCCCTGCCTCCTAATATCATGTTTATTTTCCCCTATAATCTAACTTGTCCATAATTAATATCGTATTTGCTTTGTTTCGTAAGGTGAAGTCCAGGATCTTTACTTAATTTATGGTATAACTTAACAAATATTTGAGGACAAATGTTGTAGAAGTCTGAGCTTCACTCAGACTTCTACAACACAATTGTTCCAGTCACGGTATTGTGGCTTTATGTTGTGTATGGGCCAGTAAGTGTGTTGCTATACTGTAGTAGGTTCGCCGGTCTTGTCCCGGCCCGGGGCTTTTCCAGGTGGTGACCCGGCGAAGTTTGTTGCGGTGTTGCTGGTTTTTCTTGTGTTCTTGACTAGGGAGACAGCTAAGCTCTGGTCACGCGTGTTCTGGAGGTTAGAACGTTTAACAGTGTACCTGGAGAGGCTTAACATTGAATAATGTACCTGGAGAGGCAGGAGTCTATAACAGGGTGGTGATGGAACAGGAGGCAGTGAGCGACGCATGCGTGGAAGTGTACAGTAATGGGAACGTTACAAGTGACAGCGATGTGTCCAGAAGTGAGACCAAGTGTGTGGGATACGAGAGAACGACCAGTGTCTTCCTAAGGGAGCAGTGTGTATCGTCCAAGATTCATTACCACAGTGATGACAACAACAGCGGCGGCGGCGGCGGCGTCGGCGTCGGCGTCGGCGGCCAGCCTCGACACTCAGCTCTCAGAAAGCTGTACCACAGCCTCAGTGACTATGCTATGTACCCATCTTACCTCACAGGTCTGGGCCTCTCTACCATAGTGGCCAGCCAGGCAGGTGAGACTTCTTATACTATCTCTATCTCTACTTCACCACTACCTGTGTCTCCCGCAGTCCACTTTACCTCACGTCTGTTACATCATCCCTGTCAACTTTGCCTCTGTGATTGCTGTGATGGCCTACTAAAATGGGGTATATCAGCAGTATGCTGCTACCCTCCTTTATTGATAGTTATATAGAGGGAACACAAGCTATGTGGATACTGTATAAACTTAATGGTTATAATCATAACCTTAATTTTGAAAGGGGTGGTGGAGGGGTAAGTCAGTGGAAGGCCTCGGTCAGATAACCAAAAGCTCCAGCTGTGGGTCATCATATGACTAAGACCCGCGTCAGGAAACACTTGTGATGTTTCCTGACAAACCTTACCTAGCCTAAGAATGTTTCCCTGTCATATTCCATCATCCAGGATGGCTTATGAATCTGCCAGACTGTGTTGGACTTGAGTAAGGCAATGAGAATATAATCAAACATTCCACGGTAAGTTATGTAGTTACGACACCTTCAAAGGTTACCTCGCACTAGAGCTGTTGTTAACATTACCCCTGGATGACACTAGCAATAGGAATGCAAATCATGGCGGGTAATATAGTTGTGAGTGGATGTATTGAAGTGAGAGTTGTCATGTGATACAAGAGTGAGGGTGTGTGTGAAGGGTCGCCTTGTATCACCACCACTACCCAGCTCTTACTGCTCACTCAAGAGGTGAGCTCACAGGCGCCTCACAGCTCACCTCACACGCCCACTGAGATATATAGCCACGCGCGCCCATGCATACTCGCACGCCCACCCGTCTGATTCATGAGTGCTGAAGTAAAGAGAGAGAGAGAGAGAGAGAGAGAGAGAGAGAGAGAGAGAGAGAGAGAGAGAGAGAGGTCTTAATCAACATGTGTTCTTTACTTGATATCCTTTAAATGTACATAAAATTATTATAATTATAACCAGGTAAGCCAGCGGAAGGCCTCGGTCAGATGACCAAAAGTTCCAGCTACGGGTCATCTGAGACCCGCGTCAGAAAACACTTGTCTTGTTTCCTGACAAACTTTACCTAACCTAACCTTGAAATATGCGTAGGGAGATAGGTTAATAATATAGAAGATCGTGTGTGAGAGTACGGTGTATGGAAGCCACACTGACAGGAACAGAAAATGTCCTCAAACATACGAGGAAGTGGACGGTTGAGTTAAAATATTTTAGGCATTAGGAAGGGAGTGGAGGAGAATATATTGAAATTAGTAAAATATCTACCATACGTCTGGCAAGGCGGTTCACGAGGAGGTCCAGAAACGTTCAGATGTACGCGAGTATGGTGCGAGAATGTTGAATAATAACGTGTAACTTCGTAACAGTCTGTGTTAGCTATGGTCTGTATAAGTTGTATCATGTACTTGTGGAAATAAAGATTATGATTGTTATTATTAGTAGTATTACTATTATTATAGTATGTTACTGATGTTAGCTATGGTCTGTATAAGTTGTATCATGTACTATCATGTTAGGTAAGGTTTGTCAGGAAACAGGACAAGTGTTTCCTGACGCGAGTCTTAGTTATATGATGACCCGTCACTGCAGCTTTTGGTCATCTGACTGAGGCCTTCCACGGGCTCACCCCTCCACCCCTTTAAAAATTAGGATTATCATGTAACTGTAGAAATAAAGATTATTATTATTATTATTATTATTATTATTATTATTATATGGTATTGGTTGTGTCCCTCAGCCTCTGGTAGGCCAGCCCAGGCTCTCATGTGCACCTAGGTTGTGTGTGGTCATGTGCACCTAGGTTGTGTGTGGTCATGTGCACCTAGGTTGTGTGTGGTCATGTGCACCTAGGTTGTGTGTGGTCATGTGCACCTAGGTTGTGTGTGGTCATGTGCACCTAGGTTCTTGTAGACCAGGGTTGTGTAGGCCATGGTTGTGGTGTAGACCATGGTTGTGGTGTAGACCAAGGTTGTGTAGACTACGGTTGTGTAGACCATGGTTGTGTAGACCATGGTTGTGTAGACCATGGTTGTGGTGTAGACCATGGTTGTGTAGACCATGGTTGTGGTGTAGACCATGGTTGTGGTGTAGACCAAGGTTGTGTAGACCATGGTTGTGGTGTAGGCCATGGTTGTGGTGTAGACCATGGTTGTGGTGTAGACCATGGTTATGTAGACCATGGTTGTGATGTAGACCATGGTTGTGTAGACAATGGTTGTGTAGACCATGGTTGTGTAGACCAAGGTTGTGTAGACCATGGTTGTGGTGTAGACCATGGTTGTGGTGTAGACCACGGTTGTGGTGTAGACCATTGTTGTGTAGACCATGGTTGTGGTGTAGACCATGGTTGTGTAGACCATGGTTATGTAGACCATGGTTATGGTGTAGACCATGGTTGTGGTGTAGGCCATGGTTGTGGTGTAGACCATGGATGTGGTGTAGACCATGGTTGTGGTGTAGGCCATGGTTGTGGTGTAGGCCATGGTTGTGGTGTAGACCATGGTTGTGGTGTAGACCATGGTTGTGGTGTAGACCATGGTTGTGGTGTAGGCCATGGTTGTGGTGTAGACCATGGTTGTGGTGTAGACCATGGTTGTGGTGTAGGCCATGGTTGTATTGTAGGCCATGGTTGTGGTGTAGACCATGGTTGTGGTGTAGACCATGGTTGTGGTGTAGGCCATGGTTGTGGTGTAGGCCATGGTTGTGGTGTAGCCATGGTGTGGTGTAGCCATGGTTGTGTGTAGACCATGGTTGTGGTGTAGACATGGTTGTGGGTAGCCATGGTTGTGGTGTAGCCATGGTTGTGGTGTGGCCATGGTTGTGGTGTAGACCATGGTTGTGGTGTAGACCATGGTTGTGGTGTAGGTCCATGGTTTGGTGTAGACCATGGTTGTGGTGTAGACCATGGTTGTGGTGTAGACCATGGTTGTGGTGTAGAGCCATGGTTGTGGTGTAGGCCATGGTTGTGTAGCCATGGTTGTGTGTAGACCATGGTTGTGGTGTAGACCATGGTTGTGGTGTAGACCATGGTTGTGGTGTAGACCATGGTTGTGGTGTGTTTGGAGACCATGGTTGTGGTGTAGACCATGGTTGTGTGACCATGGTGTGGAGACCATGGTTGTGGTGTAGACCATGGTTGTGGTGTAGACCAATGGTTGTGAGTGTTGGAGACCATGGTTGTGGTGTAGACCATGGTTGTGGTGTAGAGCCATGTGTTGCTGGTGTAGACCATGGTTGTGGTGTAGACCATGGTTGTGTAGCATGTGTGGGACCATGGTTGTGTAGACCATGGTTGTGGTGTAGACCATGGTTGTGGTGTAGGCCATGGTTGGGGTAGACCATGGTTGTGGTGTGGACCATGGTTGTGGTGTAGACCATGGTTGTGGTGTAGACCATGGTTGTAGGTGTGGGGAGCCATGGTTGTGGTGTAGACCATGGTTGTGGTGTGACCATGGTTGTGAGTGTAGACCATGGTTGTTGTACCATGGTGTGTGTAGACCATGGTTGTGGTGTAGACCATGGTTGTGGTGTAGACCATGGTTGTGGTGTAGACCATGGTTGTGTAGACCATGGTTGTGGTGTAGACCATGGTTGTGGTGTAGACCATGGTTGTGGTGTAGACCATGGTTGTGGTGTAGACAATGGTTGTGGTGTAGACCATGGTTGTGTAGGCCATGGTTGTGGTGTAGACCATGGTTGTGGTGTAGACCATGGTTGTGGTGTAGGACCATGGTTGTGGTGTAGACCATGGTTGTGGTGTAGACCATGGTTGTGGTGTAGACCATGGTTGTGGTGTAGGCCATGGTTGTGGTGTAGACCATGGTTGTGGTGTAGACCATGGTTGTGGTGTAGACCATGGTTGTGGTGTAGACCATGGTTGTGGTGTAGACCATGGTTGTGGTGTAGACCATGGTTGTGGTTAGCCATGGTTGTTGTAGACCATGGTTGTGGTGTAGACCATGGTGTGGTGTAGACCATGGTTGTGGTGTAGACCATGGTTGTGGTGTAGACCATGGTTGTTGTGTAGACCATGGTTGTGGTGTAGACCATGGTTGTGTAGACATGGTGTGTGATGTAGACCATGGTTGTGGTGTAGACCATGGTTGTGGTGTAGACCATGGTTGTGGTGTAGACCATGGTTGTGGGTAGACCATGGTTGTGGTGTAGAGCCATGGTTGTAGGTGTAGACCATGGTTGTGGTGTAGACCATGGTTGTGGTGTAGACCATGGTTGTGGTGTGAGCCATGGTTGTGGTGTAGACCATGGTTGTGGTGTAGACCATGGTTGTGGTGTAGGCCATGGTTGTGGTGTAGACCAGGGTGTGTAGCATGGTGTGTGTGACCATGGTTGTGGTGTAGACCATGGTTGTGGTGTAGACCATGGTTGTGGTGTAGACCATGGTTGTGGTGTAGACCATGGTTGTGGTGTAGACCATGGTTGTGGTGTAGGCCATGGTTGTGTAGACCATGGTTGTGGTGTAGGCCATGGTTGTGTAGACCATGGTTGTGGTGTAGACCATGGTTGTGTAGACCATGGTTGTGGTGTAGACCATGGTTGTGGTGTAGACCATGGTTGTGGTGTAGGCCATGGTTGTGTAGACCATGGTTGTGGTGTAGGCCATGGTTGTGTAGACCATGGTTGTGGTGTAGGCTGACGCCGGATGTCAGGTTGAGTGAAGCGGATTCAAAAAATCGTTATCAGCGTGCAAGAAAATGGGAAGCTGCGTGATGGTGGTGGTGCACGCAGCTGGTGGTGGTGCACGCAGCTGGTGGTGGTGCACGCAGCTGGTGGTGGTGCACGCAGCTGGTGGTGGTACACGCAGCTGGTGGTGGTGCACGCAACTGGTGGTGGTACACGCAGCTGGTGGTGGTGCACGCAGCTGGTGGTGGTGCACGCAGCTGGTGGTGTTGCACGCAGCTGGTGGTGTTGCACGCAGCTGGTTGTTGTGCACGCAGCTGGTGGTGGTGCACGCAGCTGGTGGTGGTGCACGCAGCTGGTGGTGGTGCACACAGCTGGTGGTGGTACACACAGCTGGTGGTGGTGCACACAGCTGGTGGTGGTGCACACAGCTGGTGGTGGTGCACACAGCTTCAAGTGTTGTCAGTACATTGTGGTCTGGACTAAGTATCGATGATTAAGGAGGTTTTACAGGGGCGTCCCGTCACCCATACCACAGGCAATCGTGTCTTCACTGATTGGCTGAGTCCCAAGAGACAGAGCTCCTCTCATGAGCTCAAATGACCTCTGGTAGCTTCTCTGATGATCACCTTTGATGAGTTTCTGTAGTGAATTCCTGTCATTAGACCCCGTGATGAGCTCTTGTGATGAGCTTGTCCCACATCCTCCACCATGATTCATGTCTCCAAGCTCATGCTTTTTACTAATGAATTGAAGAGCACTGGAAGATTGTGGTCGTCAGTACTGAGGGATCGTCTTGTGTCGTTCCAGGTTGCCAAGCCTGTTCTCAGTGCTCACTGTAGAGCTCCATGCAGTCTTCAGTGCTCACTGCAGAGCTCCATGCAGTCTTCAGTGCTCACTGTAGAGCTCCATGTAGTCTTCAGTGCTCACTGTAGAGCTCCATGCAGTCTTCAGTGCTCACTGTAGAGCTCCATGCAGTCTTCAGTGCTCACTGTAGAGCTCCATTCAGTCTTCAGTGCTCACTGTAGAGCTCCATGCAGTCTTCAGTGCTCACTGTAGAGCTCCATGCAGTCTTCAGTGTTCACTGCAAAGCTCCATGCAGTCTTCAGTGCTCACTGCAGAACTCCATGCAGTCTTCAGTGCTCACTGTAGAGCTCCATGCAGTCTTCAGTGCTCACTCCAAAGCTCCATGCAGTCTTCAGTGCTCACTGCAGAACTCCATGCAGTCTTCAGTGCTCACCGTAGAGCTCCATGAAGTCTTCAGTGCTCACTGTAGAGCTCCATGCAGTCTTCAGTGTTCACTGCAAAGCTCCATGCAGTCTTCAGTGCTCACTGCAGAGCTCCATGCAGTCTTCAGTGCTCACTGTAGAGCTCCATTCAGTCTTCAGTGCTCACTGTAGAGCTCCATGCAGTCTTCAGTGCTCACTGCAAAGCTCCATGCAGTCTTCAGTGCTCACTGCAGAGCTCCATGCAGTCTTCAGTGCTCACTGTAGAGCTCCATGCAATCTTCAGTGTCCACTGCAAAGCTCTATGCAGTCTTCAGTGCTCACTGTAGAGCTCCATGCAGTCTTCAGTGCTCACTGTAGAGCTCCATGCAGTCTTCAGTGCTCACTGCAAAGCTCCATGCAGTCGTCAGTGCTCACTGCAGAGCTCCATGCAGTCTTCAGTGCTCACTGCAGAGCTCCATGCAGTCTTCAGTGTTCACTGTAGAGCTCCATGCAGTCTTCAGTGTTCACTGTAGAGCTCCATGCAGTCTTCAGTGTTCACTGTAGAGCTCCATGCAGTCTTCAGTGCTCACTGCAGAGCTCCATGCATTCTTCAGTGCTCACTGCAGAGCTCCATGCAGTCTTCAGTGTTCACTGTAGAGCTCCATGCAGTCTTCAGTGCTCACTGTAGAGCTCCATGCAGTCTTCAGTGCTCACTGCAGAGCTCCATGCAGTCTTCAGTGTTCACTGTAGAGCTCCATGCAGTCTTCAGTGCTCACTGCAGAGCTCCATGCAGTCGTCAGTGTTCACTGTAGAGCTCCATGCAGTCTTCAGTGCTCACTGCAAAGCTCCATGCAGTCTTCAGTGCTCACTGCAGAGCTCCATGCAGTCTTCAGTGCTCACTGCAGAGCTCCATGCAGTCTTCAGTGCTCACTGCAGAGCTCCATGCAGTCTTCAGTGCTCACTGCAGAGCTCCATGCAGTCGTCAGTGTTCACTGTAGAGCTCCATGCAGTCTTCAGTGCTCACTGCAAAGCTCCATGCAGTCTTCAGTGTTCACTGTAGAGCTCCATGCAGTCTTCAGTGCTCACTGCAGAGCTCCATGCAGTCTTCGGTGCTCACTGCAGAGCTCCATGCAGTCTTCAGTGTTCACTGCAGAGCTCCATGCAGTCTTCAGTGCTCACTGCAGAGCTCCATGCAGTCTTCAGTGTTCACTGCAGAGCTCCATGCAGTCTTCAGTGCTCACTGTAGAGCTCCATGCAGTCTTCAGTGTTCACTGCAGAACTCCATGCAGTCTTCAGTGTTCACTGTAGAGCTCCATGCAGTCTTCAGTGTTCACTGTAGAGCTCCATGCAGTCTTCAGTGTTCACTGTAGAACTCCATGCAGTCTTCAGTGTTCACTGCAGAGCTCCATGCAGTCTTCAGTGTTCACTGTAGAGCTCCATGCAGTCTTCAGTGTTCACTGCAGAGCTCCATGCAGTCTTCAGTGTTCACTGTAGAGGTCCATGCAGTCTTCAGTGCTCACTGTAGAGCTCCATGCAGTCTTCAGTGTTCACTGCAGAGCTCCATGCAGTCGTCAGTGCTCACTGCAGAGCTCCATGCAGTCTTCAGTGCTCACTGCAGAGCTCCATGCAGTCTTCAGTGTTCACTGCAGAGCTCCATGCAGTCTTCAGTGTTCACTGCAGAGCTCCATGCAGTCTTCAGTGTTCACTGTAGAGCTCCATGCAGTCTTCAGTGTTCACTGCAGAGCTCCATGCAGTCTTCAGTGTTCACTGCAGAGCTCCATGCAGTCTTCAGTGCTCACTGCAGAGCTCCATGCAGTCTTCAGTGTTCACTGCAGAGCTCCATGCAGTCTTCAGTGTTCACTGTAGAGCTCCATGCAGTCTTCAGTGCTCACTGCAGAGCTCCCCTTAGTGTTCTCGTTTTAAAATAGTTCTCGTTGGTAATCCTAGTTCACTATTTACTGGAATTATCACTATTAATGTTACGGGTAAGAGTTAAAACCGTAAGGGTCATACAGTACCTGGAGAACGTGAGATGATCAATCATATACCTTTGATGGACCTCAAGAGTTGTTCCTGGGTCAGGCTTGTCTGGTGCTTGCCTGACTTGTTGCTGGCGGCCCTCTGGCCCAAATATCCATCACAGTCTGGTTGATCTGGCACCTGGTGAAGACACTTGTCCAGTTTCTTCTTGAAGACTTGTACACTTGTTCCAGCAGTGTTTCTTCTTGAAGACTTGTACACTTGTTCCAGCAGTGTTTCTTCTTGAAGACTTGTACACTTGTTCCAGCAGTGTTTCTTCTTGAAGACTTGTACACTTGTTCCAGCAGTGTTTCTTCTTGAACACTTGTACACTTGTTCCAGCAGTGTTTCTTCTTGAACACTTGTACACTTGTTCCAGCAGTGTTTCTTCTTGAAGACTTGTACACTTGTTCCAGCAGTGTTTCTTCTTGAAGACTTGTACACTTGTTCCAGCAGTGTTTCTTCTTGAAGACTTGTACAATTGTTCCAGCTGTGTTTCTTCTTGAAGACTTGTACACTTGTTCCAGCAGTGTTTCTTCTTGAAGACTTGTACACTTGTTCCAGCTGTGTTTCTTCTTGAAGACTTGTACACTTGTTCCAGCAGTGTTTCTTCTTGAAGACTTGTACACTTGTTCCAGCAGTGTTCTTGAAGACTTGTACACTTGTTCCAGCAGTGTTCTTGAAGACTTGTGTTGTCCCACAGTGTTTCTTCTAAGACCATTGTTCCACAGTGTTTCTTCTTAAGACCGGTGTGTTGACACAGTGTTGCTGACCAAGACTGTGTTGATTACAAGCTGTTGCAGACCAAGACCGTGTGTGATACAGTGTTGCAGACCAAGACCGGTGTGTTGACACAAGTGTTGCAGACCAAGACCAGTGTGTTGACACAAGTGTTGCTGACCAAGACCAGTGTGTTGACACAAGTGTTGCTGACCAAGACCGGTGTGTTGACACAAGTGTTGCAGACCAAGACCGGTGTGTTGACAGAGTGTTTCTTGACCAAGACCGGTGTGTTACACAATGTTGAGACCAAGACAGTGTGTTGACAGTGTTGAACTGACCAACCGTGTGTTGACACAAGTGTTGCTGACAAGACCGTGTGTGACACAGTGTGCTGACCAAGCCGGGTGTTTGACACAGTGTTGCAGACCAAGACCGGTGTGTTGACACAAGTGTTGCAGACCAAGACCGGTGTGTTGACACAAGTGTTGCTGACCAAGACCGGTGTGTTGACACAAGTGTTGCAGACCAAGACCGGTGTGTTGACACAAGTGTTGCTGACCAAGACCGGTGTGTTGACAAGTGTTGCTGACCAAGACCGGTGTGTTGACACAAGTGTTGCAGACCAAGACCGGTGTGTCAGTGTGTCACTCGCAAGACGTTCGTTTTGACAATTCAGTTAAAGAGTGTTTGACACAATGACTCCGTCACGTTGTTGCCAAGTGTTTCATGCCAAGAGGTGTGTTACACTTGCAAGTAGACGGTTGTTCAGCAGTGTTGCATCTGAAGACAAGTAGGTTTTGACAGGGGTTGTTTTGAGAGACACGTCCGAGGTTTTTTGATGAGAGGTCACTGCCAAGTACGTTTTTGAAATCACTGCCAAGAGCAGTGTTTGATGAAGTGTCACTGCCAAGAGGTTTTTGATACCTGTAGCAGGTAGTTCTGGAAGACTGTTTTTGACACAGGGTCAGCCAGTAGGTTTCTTTGAAGCACTGCCAATGTTGCTGCCAGCAGTGTTTTATAAGGTCATGCCAAGCGTTTTGAACAGTGTTCTGCAGACGTGTTTTGAAGAGGTGCCTGCCAAGAGTGTTTTTGATGAAGTGTATGCAGTGACCAAGACGGTTTGACAAGTGGTCATGCCAAGCAGTGTTTTGATGAAGGTCACTGCCAAGAGTTTTGAAGAGGTTCCTGCCAAGACGTAGTGTTGCTTCATAGGTCTACTACCAAGCAGGTTTTTGATGAGAGGTCAGCCAAGAGTTTTGATAGAGGTCATGCCAAGTACCGGTTTTTGAGAGAGGTCACTAGACGAGGTGTGTGACACAAGTAGTTCTTGAAGAGGACACTGAAGTAGGTTAGGAGGTCACTCAAGTGTTTTTGATAGACACTGCAAGTAGGTTTGTTGATAGAGTGTCACTGCCAAGTACGTTTTTGAAAGTGTCTGCAGTAGCGTTTTGATGAAGGTCACTGCCAAGTAGGTTTTGAGAGAGGTCACTGCCAAGTAGCGTTTTGATAGAGGTCACTGCCAGAGTGTTTTTGATGAGAGGTCACTGCCAAGTAGGTTTTTGATAGAGAGGTCACTGCCAAGAGTGTTTGAAGAGGTCACTGCCAAGAGGTTTTGATGAGAGCACTGCAAGTGTTCTTGAAGAGGCACGCAGTGTTTTTGATGAGAGGTCACTGCCAAGAGGTTTTTGAGAGGTCACTGCCAAGAGGTTTTTGATAGAGGTCACTGCCAAGTACGTTTTGATAGAGGGTACTGCCAAGACTTGGTTGGTGTTTTGATGAGAGGCACTGCAAGTGCTTTGATGAGACACTGCCAAGTGGTTTTTGAGAGAGGGTCACTGCCAAGGGCTGTGTTTGATGAGAGGGTCACTGCCAAGAGCGTTTTGTGAAGGTCACTGCCAAGTACGTTTTGATGAGAGGTCACTGCCAAGTAGCGTTTTTGAGAGAGGGTTCACTGCCAAGTAGCTTTTGATGAGAGGGTCACTGCAGCGTTTTCAAGGGTAGCAAGACGTTTTTGATGAGAGGTCACTGCCAAGAGCGTTTTTGATGAAGGGTCACTGCCAAGTAGCGTTTTGATGAAGGGTCACTGCCAAGAGCGTTTTGATGAGAGGTCACTGCCAAGTAGGTTTTTGAAGAGGGTTCTCAGAAGCGTTTTTGATGAAGGTCACTCCAAGTAGCGTTCTTTGATGAGAGGGTCACTGCTGTAAGGTTTTGATGAGAGGATCACTGCCAAGTAGCGTTTTTGATGAGAGGGTCACTGCCAAGTAGCGTTTTTGATGAGAGGGGTCACTGCCAAGTAGCGTTTTGATGAGAGGGTCACTGCCAAGTAGGTTTTTGATGAGAGGGTCACTGCCAAGTAGCGTTTTTGATGAGAGGGTCACTGCCAAGTAGCGTTCTTGATGAGAGGGTCACTGCCAAGTAGCGTTTTTGATGAGAGGGTCACTGCCAAGTAGCGTTCTTGATGAGAGGGTCACTGCCAAGTAGCGTTTTTGATGAGAGGGTCACTGCCAAGTAGCGTTTTGATGAGAGGGTCACTGCCAAGTAGCGCTTTTGATGAGAGGGTCACTGCCAAGTAGCGTTTTTGATGAGAGGGTCACTGCCAAGAGCGTTTTGATGAGAGGGTCACTGTTAAGTAGCGTTTTGATGAGAGGGTCACTGCCAAGTAGCGTTTTGATGAGAGGGGTCACTGCCAAGTAGCGTTTTTGATGAGAGGTCACTGCCAAGTAGCGTTTTTAATGAGAGGGTCACTGCCAAGTAGCGTTTTTGATGAGAGGGTCACTGCCAAGTAGCGTTTTTGATGAGGGGTCACTGCCAAGTAGCGTTCTTGATGAGAGGGTCACTGCCAAGTAGCGTTTTTGATGAGAGGGATCACTGCCAAGTAGCGTTTTTGATGAGAGGGATCACTGCCAAGTAGCGTTATTGATGAGAGGGATCACTGCCAAGTAGCGTTTTTGATGAGAGGGATCACTGCCAAGTAGCGTTTTGATGAGAGGATCACTGCCAAGTAGCGTTTTTGATGAGAGGGATCACTGCCAAGTAGCGTTTTTGATGAGGGGTCACTGCCAGTAGCGTTTTTGATGAGAGGGTCACTGCCAAGTAGCGTTTTGATGAGAGGGATCACTGCCAAGTAGCGTTTTTGATGAGAGGGATCACTGCCAAGTAGCGTTTTTGATGAGAGGGGTCACTGCCAAGTAGCGTTTTTGATGAGAGGGGTCACTGCCAAGTAGCGTTTTTGATGAGAGGGGTCACTGCCAAGTAGCGTTCTTGATGAGAGGGATCACTGCCAAGTAGCGTTTTTGATGAGAGGGATCACTGCCAAGTAGCGTTTTTGATGAGAGGGATCACTGCCAAGTAGCGTTTTTGATGAGAGGGATCACTGCCAAGTAGAGTTTTTGATGAGAGGGATCACTGCCAAGTAGCGTTTTTGATGAGAGGGATCACTGCCAAGTAGCGTTTTTGATGAGAGGGATCACTGCCAAGTAGCGTTCTTGATGAGAGGGATCACTGCTAAGTAGCGTTCTTGATGAGAGGATCATGCTAAGAGCGTTTTGTAAGAGTGGACTTAGGTATCATTAGCAAATTATTGTAGAGGTTGTGACTTGGGTATCATTAAAAGCAGTTATTGTAAGTAGGTTTGACTTAGGTATCATTAAAAGCAAGTTATTGTAAGTAGGTTGTGACTTAGGTATCATTAAAGCAAGTTATTGTAAGTAGGTTTGACTTAGGATCATTAAAAGCAAGTTATTGTAAGTAGGTTGTGACTTAGGTATCATTAGCAATTATTGTAAGTAGGTTGTGACTTAGGTATCATTCAAGCAAGTTATTGTAAGTAGGTTGTGACTTAGGTATCATTGAAAAGCAAGTTATTGTAAGTAGGTTGTGACTTAGGTATCATTAAAAGCAAGTTATTGTAAGTAGGTTGTACTTAGGTATCATTAAAGCAGTTATTGTAAGTAGGTTTGACTTAGGTATCATTAAAAGCAAGTTATTGTAAGTAGGTTGTGACTTAGGTATCATTAAAAGCAAGTTATTGTAAGTAGGTTGTGACTTAGGTATCATTAAAAGCAAGTTATTGTAAGTAGGTTGTGACTTAGGTATCATTAAAAGCAAGTTATTGTAAGTAGGTTGTGACTTAGGTATCATTAAAAGCAAGTTATTGTAAGTAGGTTGTGACTTAGGTATCATTAAAAGCAAGTTATTGTAAGTAGGTTGTGACTTAGGTATCATTAAAAGCAAGTTATTGTAAGTAGGTTGTGACTTAGGTATCATTAAAAGCAAGTTATTGTAAGTAGGTTGTGACTTAGGTATCATTAAAAGCAAGTTATTGTAAGTAGGTTGTGACTTAGGTATCATTAAAAGCAAGTTATTGTAAGTAGGTTGTGACTTAGGTATCATTAAAAGCAAGTTATTGTAAGTAGGTTGTGACTTAGGTATCATTAAAAGCAAGTTATTGTAAGTAGGTTGTGACTTAGGTATCATTAAAAGCAAGTTATTGTAAGTAGGTTGTGACTTAGGTATCATTAAAAGCAAGTTATTGTAAGTAGGTTGTGACTTAGGTATCATTAAAAGCAAGTTATTGTAAGTAGGTTGTGACTTAGGTATCATTAAAAGCAAGTTATTGTAAGTAGGTTGGCTTTAAG
The DNA here is from genome assembly GCA_009830355.1 of Cherax destructor. Classification (NCBI taxonomy): domain Eukaryota; kingdom Metazoa; phylum Arthropoda; class Malacostraca; order Decapoda; family Parastacidae; genus Cherax; species Cherax destructor. The sequence continues at coordinate 36,100 of WNWK01012349.1, read as the reverse complement.
TAATTCGTGTCTACCATGAGTCACTGTTCCTCTCTATGTTATCTGGAAGTCAAAGTAACTTCAAATAAATTACTCTCAATGAATGTCCACAAGAACAGTCGGGAATCGAACCGAGGTCCTTGTGTATGGTAGGTCCAACTGTAGAGGTCTTCAAGAGGAAACTGGACATGTATATCCACTGTCAGATCAGCCAGAGTGTGATGGATATGTGGGCCACCGGGTCACCAGCTACAACAGCCTGGTTGACCAGGCAAGCACCAGACAAGCCTGGCCCATGACCAGATTCCGGGAGTAGAAAAAACACTGGAAACTCATCCAAGGTATATCAAAGGTGAAGGTCCTGAACCATGTTATGCTTTATAACTGTGAAGGATATTTATGATGACTGGGGTGTCTGCTGAGCCCTCGGTGAACTCTCAGAGGAACTTTAAATATGGCCAACATTATGAATTTTTGATAAAAACATTACAGTTTATTGTTGAGAAGTGACTTAATTTTTGAGTTCTGTTTAGTAGTGTATATCTCTAGCGATCTGCGACCGCAGGATCGAGCCTTCAACATTCATTGTACTAAAACTCTCGAAACTCTTCAAAAGTATAAGTGGCAGGTCCTGTGGATTACACGGTCAGCAAGTTGTACAGTGTTCGGCACGATGCTTCTACCTGGACGGTGTTCCGGGGGTCAACGCCCCCGTGGGCCGATCAAGACCAGGCCTCGTGGTGGTTCAGGGCCTGATCAACCAGGCTGTTACTGTTGGTCGCATGTAAATCAGCGTAGGAACCACAGCCCGGCTAGTCAGGTACTGACTTTATATATCTGTTCAGCTTTTGAAGGCAGCCAGGGGTCTAGTGGCAATTCCCTTATGCCTGGTGGGAGGCTGTTGAACAGTCTTGGGCTCCAAACACTTATTATGGGTCAATTATCAGCCCCTATGGGTTTCATAATTGATCCATAGGGCATAGTGTTTAATAATAATAATAATAATAATAATAATAATAATAATAATAATGTTGATTAGGGAATCCCTCTGCTCACTGTGTGTACCAGTGATTATGACTTCCGTTTGAACATGATGCTCGATCCTGAATTTTAAGATTCAGGTAGGATTTCTATGATGACTGGGATGTCTGCTGAGCCCTCGGTGAAACTTTCACTATGGTCAACATTGTGGATGTTTAATATAGCTGCGAGATTTATGGATTTGTTAGTAGTAAGTCTGTCCGCCCACCCACTTCTCACGCCCATAAGGCCCACCCACCCACTTGGTCCGCCCGTGAAGCTACCAGTAACCTTGGCCCACCTTATTGATTCACAAGGCTTCCTCCGCTGGGTGCCCTGCTGCTCCTCATTATTACAATACTACACAGCATCCACAGCTGTTGTCTGTGACACAGCATCCACAGCTATTGTCTGTGACACAGCATCCACAGCTGTTGTGTGTGTCCGGTGACACAGCATCCACAGCTGTTGTGTGTGTGATGTGACACAGCATCCACAGCTGTTGTGTGTGTGCTGTGATACAGCATTCACAGCTGTTGTGTGTGTGATGTGACACAGCATCCACAGCTGTTGTCTGTGTGCTGTGACACAGCATCCACAGCTGTTGTCTGTGTGCTGTGACACAGCATCCACAGCTGTTGTCTGTGTGCTGTGACACAGCATCCACAGCTGTTGTCTGTGTGCTGTGACACAGCATCCACAGCTGTTGTCTGTGTGCTGTGACACAGCATCCACAGCTGTTGTCTGTGACACAGCATCCACAGCTGTTGTCTGTGTCCTGTGACACAGCATCCACAGCTGTTGTCTGTGACACAGCATCCACAGCTGTTGTCTGTGTCCTGTGACACAGCATCCACAGCTGTTGTGTGTGTCCGGTGACACAGCATCCACAGCTGTTGTCTGTGACACAGCATCCACAGCTGTTGTCTGTGTCCTGTGACACAGCATCCACAGCTGTTGTGTGTGTCCGGTGACACAGCATCCACAGCTGTTGTGTGTGTGATGTGACACAGCATCCACAGCTGTTGTGTGTGTGCTGTGACACAGCATCCACAGCTGTTGTGTGTGTGATGTGACACAGCATCCAAAGCTGTTGTCTGTGTGCTGTGACACAGCATCCACAGCTGTTGTCTGTGTGCTGTGACACAGCATCCACAGCTGTTGTCTGTGTGCTGTGACACAGCATCCACAGCTGTTGTCTGTGTGCTGTGACACAGCATCCACAGCTGTTGTCTGTGTGCTGTGACACAGCATCCACAGCTGTTGTCTGTGTGCTGTGACACAGCATCCACAGCTGTTGTCTGTGTGCTGTGACACAGCATCCACAGCTGTTGTCTGTGTGCTGTGACACAGCATCCACAGCTGTTGTCTATGTGCTGTGACACAGCATCCACAGCTGTTGTCTGTGTGCTGTGACACAGCATCCACAGCTGTTGTCTGTGTGCTGTGACACAGCATCCACAGCTGTTGTCTGTGTGCTGTGACACAGCATCCACAGCTGTTGTCTGTGTGCTGTGACACAGCATCCACGCTGTTGTCTGTGTGCTGTGACACAGCATCCACAGCTGTTGTCTGTGTGCTGTGACACAGCATCCACAGCTGTTGTCTGTGTGCTGTGACACAGCATCCACAGCTGTTGTCTGTGTGCTGTGACACAGCATCCACGCTGTTGTCTGTGTATTATATGAGCTAGGAGAAGCATACTGTATTACCTAGCTGAAGATTACTGTATTAGCTAGGAGAATCTTAGTGTATTAGCTAGGTGAGACTTACCGTGAGCTAGAAGCTTAGTATCAACTAACTTATCTAACCAAAACTAAATGACCCTGGTGTTCCTGACTTGGGAAGTCGCCAGATCTTGTTAAACATTCACGAATGTAATTCCGGCCAGATTTTAGATGCTCTGAGAGGCTTCCTAGCACACGTTTTCACAGCCACAGGGAACACTACGAAATTTTGATATATATTTCCACCTTTTCACTGCCAGTGTTTACATTACTGGGAACACTACGAAATTTTGATATATATTTCCACCTTTTCACTGCCAGTGTTTACATTACTGAGGGCACTGAAATTTCGGTATATTTCCACCTTTTCACTGCCAGTGTTTACATTACTGAGGGCACTGAAATTTCGGTATATTTCCACCTTTTCACTGCCAGTGTTTACATTACTGAGGGCACTGAAATTTCGGTATATTTCCACCTTTTCACTGCCAATGTTTACATTACTGAGGGCACTGAAATTTCGGTATATTTCCACCTTTTCACTGCCAGTGTTTACATTACTGAGGGCACTGAAATTTCGGTATATTTCCACCTTTTCACTGCCAATGTTTACATTACTGGGAATACTACGAAATTTTGATATATTTCCACCTTTTCACTGCCAGTGTTTACATTACTGGGGACACTACAATTGTGTTGCACAATAATTGTCCTCAAATATTTGTTAAGTTATACCATGAATTACGTAAAGATCCTGGACTTCACCTTACCAAACAAAGCAAATATGATAGTAATTATGGACAAGGTAGATTATAGTGGGAAAATAAACATTAGTTTCATAAATGCGCCTTTGGTTGGAGCCACATTGTATCCAAACAAGGTCACCAGTGATAACCAGCTTCGTTGATAACTCAGCAACGCTCGATATTCTAGTAACGTGACCTTTTTCACAGGGATTAGACTTCCACCCATCATGCTTGTTCCTTCAAGCGGACGCCTCAACATTCTCTCACGTGGAGCCATTTGTTTACTAGGTGTGTGTGTGTGTGTGTGTGTGTGTGTGTGTGTGTGTGTGTGTGTGTGTGTGTGTGTGTGTGTGTGTGTGTGTGTGTGTGTGTGTCGTTCATGTTAGCAGTCGTAATAACACCATAATGTATTGATAAAGCCACTGGAGGGCGAAACGTCTACAAATAAGATACTCAGGTGTTGCACATGTGTCTAATTCTTGACCTTGTCGGTGTTGTAAACCATTCAGGTATTCCTTAACCATGATGAGTAACACTCATGTGCAACACTTGGCTGTCTTCAGTCAAATATAGAGGCAGCAGGTGTCGTAGCAAAGTAAAGGTGATGTAATCAGTTCATCAATGCTGGAGAAGTAGTATTTGAGGGGATCAGTCCCTCAGCCTGGAGGGACTGATTACCTCAAACTCCTTCTGATCTTCACCATTCTTCGTTGTATTGGACTGATGAAGCCACTGTGTGGCGCAACGTTTCCACGATAAAGATATCGAAATGTTGCACATGTGTCTAGTTTATCTATCTGCAGGGTATTCCGGGGGTCAGCGCCCCTGCCACCCAATCCTTGACCAGGTCTCCCCAAGTCAAGAACTCGTAATAACACCTTATTAGATCAGTCTTAGCGTAGCCAGCTGGCCCAGTGACTCACGCACCGGCCTGCACTCTTAGCGTAGCCAGCTGGCCCAGTGACTCACGCACCGGCCTGCACTCTTAGCGTAGCCAGCTGGCCCAGTGACTCACGCACCGGCCTGCACTCTTAGCGTAGCCAGCTGGCCCAGTGACTCACGCACCGGCCTGCACTCTTAGCGTAGCCAGCTGGCCCAGTGACTCACGCATCGGCCTGCACTCTTAGCGTAGCCAGCTGGCCCAGTGACTCACGCACCGGCCTGCACTCTTAGCGTAGCCAGCTGGCCCAGTGACTCACGCACCGGCCTGCACTCTTAGCGTAGCCAGCTGGCCCAGTGACTCACGCATCGGCCTGCACTCTTAGCGTAGCCAGCTGGCCCAGTGACTCACGCACCGGCCTTCACTCTTAGCGTAGCCAGCTGGCTCAGTGACTCACGCACCGGCCTGCACTCTTAGCGTAGCCAGCTGGCCAAGTGACTCACGCACCGGCCTGCACTCTTAGCGTAGCCAGCTGGCCCAGTGACTCACGCACCGGCCTGCACTCTTAGCGTAGCCAGCTGGCCCAGTGACTCACGCATCGGCCTGCACTCTTAGCGTAGCCAGCTGGCCCAGTGACTCACGCACCGGCCTGCACTCTTAGCGTAGCCAGCTGGCCCAGTGACTCACGCACCGGCCTGCACTCTTAGCGTAGCCAGCTGGCCCAGTGACTCACGCATCGGCCTGCACTCTTAGCGTAGCCAGCTGGCCCAGTGACTCACGCACCGGCCTTCACTCTTAGCGTAGCCAGCTGGCTCAGTGACTCACGCACCGGCCTGCACTCTTAGCGTAGCCAGCTGGCCAAGTGACTCACGCACCGGCCTGCACTCTTAGCGTAGCCAGCTGGCCCAGTGACTCGCGCAGAGGCCTTCACTCTTAGCGTAGCCAGCTGGCCCAGTGACTCACGCACCGGCCTGCACTCTTAGCGTAGCCAGCTGGCCCAGTGACTCACGCACCGGCCTGCACTCTTAGCGTAGCCAGCTGGCCCAGTGACTCACGCATCGGCCTGCACTCTTAGCGTAGCCAGCTGGCCCAGTGACTCACGCACCGGCCTGCACTCTTAGCGTAGCCAGCTGGCCCAGTGACTCACGCACCGGCCTGCACTCTTAGCGTAGCCAGCTGGCCCAGTGACTCACGCATCGGCCTGCACTCTTAGCGTAGCCAGCTGGCCCAGTGACTCACGCACCGGCCTTCACTCTTAGCGTAGCCAGCTGGCCCAGTGACTCACGCACCGGCCTGCACTCTTAGCGTAGCCAGCTGGCCCAGTGACTCACGCACCGGCCTGCACTCTTAGCGTAGCCAGCTGGCCCAGTGACTCGCGCAGAGGCCTTCACTCTTAGCGTAGCCAGCTGGCCCAGTGACTCACGCACCGGCCTGCACTCTTAGCGTAGCCAGCTGGCCCAGTGACTCACGCACCGGCCTGCACTCTTAGCGTAGCCAGCTGGCCCAGTGACTCGCGCACAGGCCTTCACTCTTAGCGTAGCCAGCTGGCCCAGTGACTCACGCACCGGCCTGCACTCTTAGCGTAGCCAGCTGGCCCAGTGACTCACGCACAGGCCTGCACTCTTAGCGTAGCCAGCTGGCCCAGTGACTCACGCACCGGCCTGCACTCTTAGCGTAGCCAGCTGGCCCAGTGACTCACGCACCGGCCTGCACTCTTAGCGTAGCCAGCTGGCCCAGTGACTCACGCACAGGCCTGCACTCTTAGCGTAGCCAGCTGGCCCAGTGACTCACGCACCGGCCTGCAGTTTTGGATCCAGGTAAAAATCGTAAGAAAAGTCACAGGAAAAAGTCACAAACTAACCTAAATGTGACCTTTTTTCCCCCCAGCTAAAATTTTGACATAATTTCTGTGACTTTTTTGGGGCACCGGAGTTTGAGGAGTAATTGACCATGGGTTCAATCCCCACCCGTTCCGTGGTTTAGGTAGAGAGTATGTTTATCCTCTTAACACGTTTAAGTATATTACGAAGGAACATTGCAGTAGGCCTATTGGCCTATGCTAGTCAAAACCAGCTCACACCCACTCATATACCCGTCCAACCTATTTTTAAAACTACCCGGTGTCTTGTGGATGGTCCAGGTCGGGTGGAAGCTTCTCTATGGCAGGTTATTTGTGTACCTAACCAGAGTTGTTACTCCAGTACCAGTACCTGGGAATTCGTTCCACTTACCTGGAGTTTATTTTGAGAGGGTTTCGGGGGTCAACGCCCCTGCGGTTCGGTCTGAGACCAGGCCTCGTGGGGGATCAGTGTCTGATCAACCAGGCTGTTACTGCTGGCCGCAAGCAAACTGACGTAGGAACCACAGCCCGGAAGGTCAGGTACTGACTTCAGGTGCCTGTCCAGTGCCTTCTTGGAGACATCCAGGGGTCTTTTACCTTTGTTATAGCTTTGAAGAGTTTCGAGAGTTTAGCTATTCTTGGAGCCCGGCCATGGGCCAGGCTCGTCTGGTCCACAAGCCTACCACCAAACTATTACTTCCCTCTGTTCTTTCTAAATCTAAATTTCTCCGTTTGAATTCATTGTTACAGATCCTGTCTTGGTAAGATATTCTCAGCGCGTTATTTACATCCTCTTGTTTTCCATTTGTATACTTCAGTTATACCTAATTCTACATCTTTTCAAAGTGTCAGTTCAGTGCCTTCAGCCTAGCCTCCTAGGATAGTGTTTTTTAATACAATGAACTTCGTCATTATCTGTATTTTGCAGCGTATTTATAGAGTGCATTGTATGAAGACCTGAGAAGTGTGCAGCATAATGTGAATAATGTCTTAACTAGGCTATCCATATATAAACTTGAAATACAGTATCATCTGGGGACTTGTATTATTTATAATTCTTTATGGAGAACAAGCCACATGGGGATGAAAATCTTTAGCTCTAGATCTTTCACACTGACGCGTGTCGTCAGGAGCTATGCAGTGTTGCAAGACAGCAACACATAGGAGGGGAAATTCTCTGAGGCGAGGCAGAAGGTATCAGTGGCAGCCATGAGAGTGAGGAGGACCCTCACCGACCCAAACACACTCATACCTTCTTATGCCTTACCTCAGAGAATTTCCCCTCATGTCTATTACTGTGGAACTGAAGTGGAACAGAATTCTTCCTCCGTAAGCCATGCGTGTCGTAAGAGGCGACTAAAATGCCAGGAGCAAGGGGCTAGTAACCCCTTCTCCTGTATATATTACTAATTTAAAAGGAGAAACTTTTGTTTTTCGTTTTGGGCCACCCTGCCTCGGTGGGCCACCCCGCCTCGGTGGGCCACCCTGCCTTGGTGAGATACGGCCGGTTTGTTGAAAGAAGTGTGTTGGTGTCTTGCAACATGGCATAGCTCCTGACGACGTACGAGTGCGCGAAAGATCGCCTGTTTGTGATTGTATTGCATTATACTTCTTTATATATATATTTATTATGAACACTTATATACTGTTGTCTTGGCTTTAAATTTCTACTAACCAGCACTCCTAATTTTTTCTCAATCATTTTGACTAAGATCTACATTATTTAGCTTGTAAGTACCATAGTCGTTTTCATTTCCTAGGATTACAACCTTGCATTTGTCCGCATTGAACTTGCTCAGTTGGTAGCGCACTCAGCTAACACATTGAGGTCCGTGGTTCGATCCCCGGTACGGGTGGAAACATCAAGACGTGTTTTCTTAAGACACCTGCTGTCCATGTTCACCTAGCAGTAGAATAGGTACCTGGGTGTTAGTCGACTGGTGTGGGTCGCATCCTGGGACAAAATTGACCTAATTTGCCCGAAATGCTGTGCATAACAAGGGGCTTTCTTCTATAGTAGAATGTCAGGTAGACTTATATAAATGTACATGTATTTACAGAAATAAAGATTATTATTATTATTTGCCACTTCGACCACATCAACCACAGGTCATCCTTACACCAGCATAACAAGGGGCTTTCTATGTAGTAGTATGGCATTGATGTCAGCTAGGTGTGTATACTTTTAAGTTTGTTCAGATATACAGTTACATATATTATCACGCATAGCAGCATATGTGCTTGTAGAAATATTATTATTAGAGTTCAGTAGGGTGAAGCAGCAATGGCTGCTGCTGCTGCCATCCTAGTTCTGCTGTCTGCCTCTTGACACTCACCTCCCCCAGACCCTCGCAATACTGCCGCCACAGCAGAGGTCTCGCAGCTGTTGAAGTCTTGATGGAATACTTGACAATGTACCGTACTGACATAGCTCAGGCTGAAGCATTTCACTTAGCTTTCGTTCCCACTTTGTAACTGTCATATACAATAGGGTAGCAACACATTGCTTGTGTATACTAGTTTGCTATAACTAAGTTATCCTGTGAACACATGTTACATGAATTTTTTCCTGACGACTTAGGAAAAACTAGGTGTTGGTGGGTGCTAGTGGAGAGGTAACATTGTGGGTAGTAGTAGTCTATTAAGTTTTTTTTAGGTATACGTAATTGCGAACGTTTTCACAACGGTTTTATGTGGAAAATTTTGTAGAATTTAACCTAGTATAAACCAGTAAAGTCAGACATTGGGACTCAGTGTTTCCATTGGGGTCCTTGATAATTGTAGCTTAATGCTCGTAGAAATATATTGAATAAGAAGGCTTGTAAGAACGAGTTATGGGTGGAGGGGGAAGGAGGAAGGTTTGAGCTGCCTTGTGATGGTTTTGTCAGACGTTGGTTGAAGGGAGGGAGGGTAGGAAGGGGAGGGCTTGGATAGTGCCACAGGCATGTGTGGCCACCACTGTGACAGTGCCAGTATTGAGGGGAGCCTGGGGACTCCATGGCATGTTGGCCACTGATCCTCACTGTGCGTGTTGTGCTCACACCTGGACAACACTACACGTGATACAACCACTAGTCTCCTCTCCACAACTGTAAGTCTAACTAGTGAACACATTACAGTTGCAGGGCATAGCAGTAAAAGTGCAAGACATAGCACTGAAGGTACAAGGCATGGCAGTAAAGCTGCAATAAGAGCTCAAGTGGATATTGAATGTAAATTTGGTGAATGTGTTGAGCGGTATTGATTGTGCTAGGCTGGTGATAAGTGACGTCAGAGGCAAGGCGTGTTTGCCTATGGTAAGCCTCGTCGCTCCCACTGTTTAACTTTCTGCTATATCTACTCTCACTCATTTCATACTTATACCCTTAATTTTTAAATGGGTGGAGGGGTAAGCCAGCAGAAGGCCTCGGTCAGATGACCAAAAACACTCCAGCTACGGGTCATGTGACTAGAACCCGCGTCAGGAAACACTTGTCCTGTTTCCTGACAAACCTTACCTAATCATTACGTATCCACTCGTCATATTAGACTTTACATGGCTCTATATTTTCTTCTCATTCTTTGGCTTTATTGGGATAACTTAAGTTTAACTACAAAATCACTGACTTTCCCTTAGACTTATAACCCACGCCTCTTTCGTAACCATTGTAAGCTGATTGTGGATATAAAACTCATTCTGAATGCTGCTGCCGTCCTCTTTATTAGAGACGCCATTTCACTATTGTAACTAGTCACATGGGTAACTAATGAAGGTACCTTAAATGCAGTGAAAATCTCGCGCTACGAATCACGAAATCGTAATAACCAATATTGCAAACAAATTACGTTTTGTGTTCGCACGGCGGCACTTTCTGTCGACTTAAATTTATACACAAATAACCCACACATAGGCGAAACTTAGGACGACGTTTCGGTCCGACTTAGACCATTAACTCGTCATAGTGAATGCTTCAAGTTGGACCCAAACGTCGTCATAAGTATCTTTCTCAAGGACCCCATGGAAATAACTCATGACTGTTAGGTTATCCTCTGTTATTTACACTGAATAAAAATTATACTTATATGTACCTGTACTTAAATAAACTTAATATATGCGGGTTATTTGTGTATTGATCCACTCACCGAATTGTGCCTTTTATTCTTAAATTTATATTGTTTTTCATTGTATGTTATAATAGGTTATTTTTTTATGGACGGAGGACTAACCTAATCTGAGGCAGAACTTTTTTGAAGACCATATGCGAGAATTACATAGATGTTTATAGGAGTTAAGGGGATGAGCAGGGAAGGTTAGGTTAGGTAAGGTTTGTCAGGAAACAGGACAAGTGTTTCCTGACGCGGGTCTTAGTTATATGACGACCCACAGCTGGAGCTTTTGGTCATCTGACCGACGCCTTCCACTGGCTTACCCCTCCACCAATTTAAAAAAAATATTATAACCATTGGTCCAATTTGGGAAGTGTGTGGTGAGGCGCTGCCGCAGGAAATTCCATGATGTTGGTGATGGACGCGTGATTCAAGGAATTAAACCTGACCACATTAAAGCTAGTTAACCCTGGCGGTGTATGACTCCTACAGATTTCACTTCTCCCCTACGAGTTTAATAGTGTAGTGAGGTGCTGCTAGGATGCAGCTTAAATATTAATATTACATTGCAAATAGTCATTTCGTGTGACTTTTTTGGGATATCCTAGTGGGTAATTTTTAACCGCTTAGTTTGATTATAATAATAATATTGGGTAATTTATACGTAGGTTATTATGTATGATAGTTGTAGTCACATCAATTCTGTACTTGTGTTTACCTGTACCTAAATAAACTTAATTATACCTTCACTCTTAAGCTGTTCTAGTACAGCTGGCCTGGCGGCCTCACCCTGGCTAGTGCCCCGCTTACCTCCCCCCTCTCTCTCTCTCGCTCTCTTTTACACAGTTTTACAAGGTTAAGGTGCTAACTTTATTCACAAGCTAAGAGCTATTACCTACATCAGCTCATTTTTTTTCCTCTCTCTCTCTGCATTAAGTGAGGCATGTGTGATGTGTGTGTATATATATATATATATATATATATATATATATATATATATATATATATATATATATATATATATATATATAATGTCGTGCCGATTAGGTAAAACTGGTCAATTAGCAAGAACTCATTTAAAATTAAGTCCTTTCTAAAATTTTCTCTTATACGTTTAAAGATATATTTTTTCATTTATGTTAATGTAAGAATTTATAATTTTGTACCAAGAGAAACTTTGAAAACCTACCTAACCTTATTACAACAAGCGCAATTTAATTTAGCCTAACCCAACTAAATATATTTTAGATACGTTAACATTATTTTAAAAATAAACAAACACAATGAAATATATTTTTTCGTTATGTTCAGAATGATTTTGGCGAAATTATTGCATACACAAATTTTCACTTGTCTTATATGGCAAGATGAGCGTTGCTATTTAAGCCAAAATCGCAAGTTTTACGTAATCGGCACGACATTTATATATATATATATATATATATATATATATATATATATATATATATATATATATATATATATATATATATATATATATATATATATATATAGTAAAATAATATGAGAGAGAGAGAGAGAGAGATTCGAACTTGCAGGATTCGAACGTGCCAAATGGGCATCAGAGTACACAGTAGTTAGTTTAGCCACAGAGGCAGTCTCGTCTGGAGTCTGGCTGTATGGGTAAAGTACTGCGTACTCTGATGCCGAGTTTGCAGGCTCGAGTCCTGCTGTGGACTGATACATATGAACTCAAATTAAGTAATAAAGAAACCGTAAGTGGACAACAGAAGGGTTGACGGGGGGAAGGGGGTTAGCGCGGACCATGGGTTGATGTATAATAGAGGTCCGAGTTGTTTCTGGGTTGTGGCAGGTTGTATCTGCAGCGCCAATTTCTGGGACGAAGAATGCGCCTATACACTGGCGGGCCCCGCTTATACAGCAGGTTAGGTTCTGGGCTACTGTAGGGCCCCGCTTATACAGCAGGTTAGGTTCTGGGCTACTGTAGGGCCCCGCTTATACAGCAGGTTAGGTTCTGGGCTACTGTAGGGCCTCGCTTATACAGCAGGTTAGGTTCTGGGCTACTGTAGGGCCCCGCTTATACAGCAGGTTAGGTTCTGGGCTACTGTAGGGCCCCGCTTATACAGCAGGTTAGGTTCTGGTCTACTGTAGGGCCCCGCTTATACAGCAGGTTAGGTTCTGGGCTACTGTATGGCCCCGCTTATACAGCAGGTTATGTTCTGGGCTACTGTAGGGCCCCGCTTATACAGCAGGTTATGTTCTGGGCTACTGTAGGGCCTCGCTTATACAGCAGGTTAGGTTCTGGGCTACTGTAGGGCCCCGCTTATACAGCAGGTTAGGTTCTGGTCTACTGTAGGGCCCCGCTTATACAGCAGGTTAGGTTCTGGTCTACTGTAGGGCCCCGCTTATACAGCAGGTTAGGTTCTGGTCTACTGTAGGGCCCTGCTTATACAGCAGGTTAGGTTCTGGGCTACTGTATGGCCCCGCTTATACAGCAGGTTAGGTTCTGGTCTACTGTAGGGCCCCGCTTATACAGCAGGTTAGGTTCTGGTCTACTGTAGGTCCCTGCTTATACAGCAGGTTATGTTCTGGTCTACTGTAGGGCCCTGCTTATACAGCAGGTTATGTTCTGGGCTACTGTAGGGCCCCGCTTATACAGCAGGTTAGGTTCTGGTCTACTGTAGGGCCCGCTTATACAGCAGGTTAGGTTCTGGTCTACTGTAGGGCCCTGCTTATACAGCAGGTTAGGTTCTGGGCTACTGTAGGGCCCTGCTTATACAGCAGGTTATGTTCTGGGCTACTGTAGGGCCCCGCTTATACAGCAGGTTAGGTTCTGGTCTACTGTATGGCCCTGCTTATACAGCAGGTTAGGTTCTGGTCTACTGTAGGGCCCCGCTTATACAGCAGGTTAGGTTCTGGTCTACTGTAGGGCCCCGCTTATACAGCAGGTTAGGTTCTGGGCTACTGTATGGCCCCGCTTATACAGCAGGTTAGGTTCTGGGCTACTGTATGGCCCCGCTTATACAGCAGGTTAGGTTCTGGTCTACTGTAGGGCCCCGCTTATACAGCAGATTAGGTTCTGGGCTACTGTAGGGCCCCGCTTATACAGCAGGTTAGGTTCTGGGCTACTGTAGGGCCCCGCTTATACAGCAGGTTAGGTTCTGGGCTACTGTAGGGCCCCGGTTATACAGCAGGTTATGTTCTGGGCTACTGTAGGGCCCCGCTTATACAGCAGGTTAGGTTCTGGGCTACTGTATGGCCCCGCTTATACAGCAGGTTAGGTTCTGGGCTACTGTAGGGCCCCGCTTATACAGCAGGTTATGTTCTGGGCTACTGTAGGGCCCCGCTTATACAGCAGGTTATGTTCTGGGCTACTGTAGGGCCCCGCTTATACAGCAGGTTAGGTTCTGGGCTACTGTATGGCCCCGCTTATACAGCAGGTTAGGTTCTGGTCTACTGTAGGGCCCCGCTTATACAGCAGGTTAGGTTCTGGGCTACTGTAGGGCCCCGCTTATACAGCAGGTTAGGTTCTGGGCTACTGTAGGGCCCCACTTATACAGCAGGTTATGTTCTGGGCTACTGTAGGGCCCCGCTTATACAGCAGGTTAGGTTCTGGGCTACTGTATGGCCCCGCTTATACAGCAGGTTAGGTTCTGGGCTACTGTAGGGCCCCGCTTATACAGCAGGTTATGTTCTGGGCTACTGTAGGGCCCTGCTTATACAGCAGGTTAGGTTCTGGGCTACTGTATGGCCCCGCTTATACAGCAGGTTAGGTTCTGGGCTACTGTAGGGCCCCGCTTATACAGCAGGTTATGTTCTGGGCTACTGTAGGGCCCCGCTTATACAGCAGGTTATGTTCTGGGCTACTGTAGGGCCCGCTTATACAGCAGGTTAGGTTCTGGGCTACTGTATGGCCCCGCTTATACAGCAGGTTAGGTTCTGGTCTACTGTAGGGCCCCGCTTATACAGCAGGTTAGGTTCTGGGCTACTGTAGGGCCCCGCTTATACAGCAGGTTAGGTTCTGGGCTACTGTATGGCCCCACTTATACAGCAGGTTATGTTCTGGTGTAAATTAAAAATAGTTGTAAAGTGAAAAATAGGCCTTTTTTTCACTTACAAATCCATATAAAAGCCTGATAATATGTTTACACTATCATATATTAAGTGAGCAACAGAGCTAGTCCTAAAAAATGCATATACAGTACACACATTACTTACCTTAAAATATTTTCATCCTTAGCTTATAGTGAGTGGTGAATATATTTATTGTACGAAGTCAGAATAAATGAAGAATGACTGTAATTGAAAACTGCTGTATTAGTGAAGCGCCGTAAAGTGAAGCACCGTAAAGTGAAGCGCCGTAAAGTGAAGCGCCGTAAAGTGAAGCGCCGTAAAGTGAAGCACCGTAAAGTGGTCCTAGCTATACTGGAAACCTTCATTACTAGTGGTGTTTAGCACTTCTTTTTGATTACAATAATAATGGAAACCTCATGAAGCAACAAGTTCCTTCATCAAAGACTGCAAGAAACCAGCCAAGCACATCATCAGTTCCCAGTGAACCACTAGGAAAACTGATCTTTCCCAACAGCCACACTGCTCTAAGCTTCTCCAAGGCTACCCAAAACAATACCACAATCACCATAGCAACCGCCGCTTCAAGATCGTGTGCAGAGGATGCAACAACGTTGGCACACGTTAGTGAACACGTGTATGCTTGCAGATGTGACAGCCAGAACACGTGTATGCTTGCAGATGTGACAGCCAGAACACATGTATGCTTGCGGATGTGACAACCAGAACACGTGTATACTTGCGGATGTGACAGCCATAACACGTGTATGCTTGCGGATGTGACAACCAGAACACGTGTATACTTGCAGATGTGACAGCCAGAACACGTGTATGCTTGCGGATGTGACAGCCAGAACACGTGTATACTTGCAGATGTGACAGCCAGAACACGTGTATGCTTGCGGATGTGACAGCCAGAACACGTGTATGCTTGCGGATGTGACAACCAGAAAACGTGTATACTTGCAGATGTGACAGCCAGAACACGTGTATGCTTGCAGATGTGACAACCAGAACACGTGTATACTTGCAGATGTGACAGCCAGAACACGTGTATACTTGCAGATGTGACAACCAGAACACGTGTATACTTGCAGATGTGACAACCAGAACACGTGTATGCTTGCGGATGTGACAGCCAGAACACGTGTATGCTTGCAGATGTGACAACCAGAACACGTGTATGCTTGCGGATGTGACAGCCAGAACACGTGTATGCTTGCGGATGTGACAACCAGAACACGTGTATACTTGCGGATGTGACAACCAGAACATGTGAAATATAACAACCTGCTTAGTGATTAAGAAACCAGACACCCGCAAACGAAAATGCTTAGAAGCAGAATGAATCTCCGGGACAGTTACTGACAACAAAGCAACTTCGCTATTTCCAGCATCTTTGTACATAGACCCTGTTGTCACCTGACAATGTCACTTCTGATGCTACTACTACTGTGGCTACTACTACTACTATTATTATTATTATTATTATTATTAAGCACTGCTTTCTGTACATCACTCTGGTTCCTTGTATACCCCTCTAGTTCCTTGTATACCCCGTGAGCAAACACAAGGATACATGAAACGTTTCGGTCCTGGGACCTTGATCACATGATGAAGGTCCCAGGACCGAACAGTTTCCTAATAAATATGTCCTGGTGTTTGATGACGTGGCTTTCCAGACCAATTTGTCGGTATTTAAATATCAAGGTTTATCATCGTATTATTTGTATCGCAACAAAATAAACTTTTATTTCTACAACATTTAGATCGTTATCAAAATGCAAACATTGTCCCCGTAAAAGCTGGCTCTGCAAACTGTACGTCCGCTAAGAGCCGGATCAACCAGCCTGTGATGGATATGTAGGCCAGCGGGCAGCTAGAAGCAACAGCCCTGCGCCAGGCTGTAGGTAAACTTTCGAAACCCATCAAAGGCATACCAAAGGTATCACAGACACTGTGATGATATACCAAAGGTATACGTTTGTCGGCATTTGGATGAATGGTGGTGGCTGGTGACGACTGATGTAACCAATGTCACAGTTGGGTGGTTTTGTTAAAGATGTTTCAGCAGGTGAAACGTCTCTTCCACACATTTTTCTACTCCCGGAGCCCGACCATGGGCCAGGCTCGTCTGGTGCTAGCCTGGTCAGCCAGGCTGTTACTGTTGGTGGCCTGCTGCCCCACATATCCATCACAGCCTGGTTGATCTGGCACCTGGTGAAGATACTTGTCCAGTTTCCTCGTGAAGACTTCTACACTTGTCCCAGCAGTGTTTCTGATTTCTGGTGAGAAGTTGAATAATCTGGAGCCACGAATGTTGATGTAGTGTTCCCTTATTGTGCTCACTGCACCCCTGCTTTTCACTGGGTTTATTTTACACTGTGTCTTATTCAATAACTTGTCTGTATTACATATTTTTGAGGTAATGGTAACGAAATGCAACGCAGGATTAATATATTTATATATTTGAAGAAGCACTCTTAAGAGGCACGTAAGTACCCCAGTCTTCTAATAACATGATCATATTTCCACTATAATCTACCTTGTCCATAATTACTATCACATTTGCTTTGTTTGGTAAGGTGAAGTCCAGGATCTTGACTTAATTCATGGTATAACTTAACAAATGTTTGCTCACACCTCTGCAACAACAATTGTCATCAAACATTTGTTAAGTTATACCATGAATTAAGTCAAGATCCTGGACTTCACCTTACGAAACAAAGCAAATGTGATAGTAATTATGGACAAGGTAGATTATAGGGGAAATATGATCATGTTACTAGAAGACTTGGGGACTTAGGGGCCTCATAAACTCTCCCACAGGTCGAAGTGTGTATGATTTGTTTTTGTGTTGACTCTTTGTTTGGTAAAGTGGGAGGTTGAAGCGGACGAAGGAATGGGATTGAGAAGAGAATGGAAGGAATGGTGGGAGGGAGAGAGGAATGGAAAGGAACTGTAGGAGGATGAGAGAGTATTAAAGGAGAGGGGAGATTGCAGGGGAAGAGAGGAAAAAAGAGATGTAGAAATGAAGTGACAGACATGGTACTTCTCCGGGAGTGCCAGGGTGGTCATGATACCCTCTCCGGGAGTGCTATGGTGGCCCTGATGGCCCTTCAGGAGTACCAGTGTGGCCCTGATGACTCTCACCAGAAGTGCCAGGGTGGCCCTGAGACCCCTCTCCAGGAGTGCCAGGGTGGCCCTGATACCCTCTTTGAAGTAGAAGTGTGTTGGTCTAATTTTAGGTGTTCTGGCGCGAGTGATGCCCACACATTGTTTTAGGGTTGTGTGGTGGTGCCCACTGCAACACTCAGTGGGCACCATAGGCGTATCTGGGGCACCACGGAAACACGGGTGCCCATTAAGGCAGAGGTGAGGGTAGGGTAGATTAGGTAAGATTTGTCAGGAAAAAAGGGAAAGTGTTTCCTGACCCGGGTCTCAGTTATATGATGAGTGCATTACCTCCATGCTGTCACCTGGTCTACCATCACTGGTGTCAGACCTTGTATGTTCAGTTCTTGTCACCTGGTCTACCATCACTGGTGTCAGACCTTGTATGTTTAGTTCTTGTCACCTGGTCTACCATCACTGGTGTCAGACCTTGTATGTTTAGTTCTTGTCACCTGGTCTACCGTCACTGGTGTCAGACCTTGTATGTTCAGTTCTTGTCACCTGGTCTACCATCACTGGTGTCAGACCTTGTATGTTCAGTTCTTGTCACCTGGTCTACCATCACTGGTGTCAGACCTTGTATGTTCAGTTCTTGTCACCTGGTCTACCATCACTGGTGTCAGACCTTGTATGTTCAGTTCTTGTCACCTGGTCTACCATCACTGGTGTCAGACCTTGTATGTTCAGTTCTTGTCACCTGGTCTACCATCACTGGTGTCAGACCTTGTATGTTCAGTTCTTGTCACCTGGTCTACCATCACTGGTGTCAGACCTTGTATGTTCAGTTCTTGTCACCTCGTCTACCATCACTGGTGTCAGACCTTGTATGTTCAGTTCTTGTCACCTGGTCTACCGTCACTGGTGTCAGACCTTGTATGTTTAGTTCTTGTCACCTGGTCTACCATCACTGGTGTTAGACCTTGTATGTTCAGTTCTTGTCACCTGGTCTACCATCACTGGTGTCAGACCTTGCATGTTCAGTTCTTGTCACCTGGTCTACCATCACTGGTGTCAGACCTTGTATGTTTAGTTCTTGTCACCTGGTCTACCATCACTGGTGTCAGACCTTGTATGTTTAGTTCTTGTCACCTGGTCTACCGTCACTGGTGTCAGACCTTGTATGTTCAGTTCTTGTCACCTGGTCTACCATCATTGGTGTCAGACCTTGTATGTTTAGTTCTTGTCACCTGGTCTACCATAATTGGTGTCAGACCTTGTATGTTCAGTTCTTGTCACCTGGTCTACCATCACTGGTGTCAGACCTTGTATGTTCAGTTCTTGTCACCTGGTCTACCGTCACTGGTGTCAGACCTTGTATGTTTAGTTCTTGTCACCTGGTCTACCATCACTGGTGTCAGACCTTGCATGTTTAGTTCTTGTCACCTGGTCTACCATCATTGGTGTCAGACCTTGCATGTTTAGTTTGTGTTGTGGGGTTCTTTTCATAGATTTGGTAATATTAACAGACGATGAGCTTGGTTTTTGGTAGCGTTTAATGAGGCGTTGGATATATGGGAGCTGAGAGCCTATGCCTGTGTCCGTCTGTCCTGCACTCAGTCTCGATGGTATGAACACTAGGCCGCCTGGCGCTGAGGCATTCAAAAGGCAGGCCTATCATTGGCTGATGCCAGATCACATGGGCAGAGGTTGGAAATCACGTGAACAGCCGTGATGCAGCCGTTATAAGTACAACCCGTACAAGTTCTTGTCACCTGGTCTACCATCACTGGTGTCAGACCTTGTATGTTTAGTTCTTGTCACCTGGTCTACCATCACTGGTGTCAGACCTTGTATGTTTAGTTCTTGTCACCTGGTCTACCATCACTGGTGTCAGACCTTGCATGTTTAGTTCTTGTCACCTGGTCTACCAAATCATTGGTGTCAGACCTTGATGTTCTGTTCTTGTCACCTGGTCTACCATCATTGGTGTCAGACCTGCATGTTTAGTCTTTCACCTGGTCTACTCATCACTGGTGTCAGACCTGTATGTTTAGTTCTTGTCACCTGGTCTACCGTCACTGGTGTCAGACCTGATGTTTAGTTCTTGTCACCTGGTCTACCATCACTGGTGTCAGACCTTGTATGTTTAGTTCTTGTCACCTGGTCTACCATCATTGGTGTCAGACCTTGCATGTTTAGTTCTTGTCACCTGGTCTACCATCACTGGTGTCAGACCTTGTATGTTTAGTTCTTGTCACTTGGTCTACCGTCACTGGTGTCAGACCTTGTATGTTTAGTTCTTGTCACCTGGTCTACCATCACTGGTGTCAGACCTTGCATGTTTAGTTCTTGTCACCTGGTCTACCATCACTGGTGTCAGACCTTGTATGTTTAGTTCTTGTCACCTGGTCTACCATCACTGGTGTCAGACCTTGCATGTTTAGTTCTTGTCAACTGGTCTACCATCACTGGTGTCAGACCTTGTATGTTCAGTTCTTGTCACCTGGTCTACCATCACTGGTGTCAGACCTTGTATGTTCAGTTCTTGTCACCTGGTCTACCATCATTGGTGTCAGACCTTGTATGTTCAGTTCTTGTCACCTGGTGTACCATCACTGGTGTCAGACCTTGCATGTTTAGTTCTTGTCACCTGGTCTACCATCATTGGTGTCAGACCTTGTATGTTCAGTTCTTGTCACCTGGTCTACCGTCACTGGTGTCAGACCTTGTATGTTCAGTTCTTGTCACCTGGTCTACCGTCACTGGTGTCAGACCTTGTATGTTCAGTTCTTGTCACCTGGTCTACCGTCACTGGT
Source organism: Cherax destructor (assembly GCA_009830355.1). Classification (NCBI taxonomy): domain Eukaryota; kingdom Metazoa; phylum Arthropoda; class Malacostraca; order Decapoda; family Parastacidae; genus Cherax; species Cherax destructor. Next base: position 15,839 of record WNWK01012349.1, on the reverse strand, counting down.
GTCAGACCTTGTATGTTCAGTTCTTGTCACCTGGTCTACCATCACTGGTGTCAGACCTTGTATGTTCAGTTCTTGTCACCTGGTCTACCATCACTGGTGTCAGACCTTGTATGTTCAGTTCTTGTCACCTGGTCTACCGTCACTGTTGTCAGACCTTGTATGTTCAGTTCTTGTCACCTGGTCTACCATCATTGGTGTCAGACCTTGCATGTTTAGTTCTTGTCACCTGGTCTACCATCACTGGTGTCAGACCTTGTATGTTCAGTTCTTGTCACCTGGTCTACCATCACTGATGTCAGACCTTGCATGTTTAGTTCTTGTCACCTGGTCTACCATCACTGGTGTCAGACCTTGTATGTTCAGTTCTTGTCACCTGGTCTACCATCACTGGTGTCAGACCTTGTATGTTCAGTTCTTGTCACCTGGTCTACCATCACTGGTGTCAGACCTTGTATGTTTAGTTCTTGTCACCTGGTCTACCATCACTGGTGTCAGACCTTGTATGTTTAGTTCTTGTCACCTGGTCTACCATCATTGGTGTCAGACCTTGTATGTTCAGTTCTTGTCACCTGGTCTACCGTCACTGGTGTCAGACCTTGTATGTTTAGTTCTTGTCACCTGGTCTACCATCATTGGTGTCAGACCTTGTATGTTCAGTTCTTGTCACCTGGTCTACCGTCACTGGTGTCAGACCTTGTATGTTCAGTTCTTGTCACCTGGTCTACCGTCACTGTTGTCAGCCCTTGTATGTTCAGTTCTTGTCACCTGGTCTACCATCATTGGTGTCAGACCTTGTATGTTCAGTTCTTGTCACCTGGTCTACCATCACTGGTGTCAGACCTTGTATGTTCAGTTCTTGTCACCTGGTCTACCGTCACTGTTGTCAGACCTTGTATGTTTAGTTCTTGTCACCTGGTCTACCATCATTAGTGTCAGACCTTGTATGTTCAGTTCTTGTCACCTGGTCTACCATCATTGGTGTCAGACCTTGCATGTTTAGTTCTTGTCACCTGGTCTACCATCATTGGTGTCAGACCTTGTATGTTTAGTTCTTGTCACCTGGTCTACCATCATTGGTGTCAGACCTTGTATGTTTAGTTCTTGTCACCTGGTCTACCATCATTGGTGTCAGACCTTGTATGTTTAGTTCTTGTCACCTGGTCTACCGTCACTGGTGTCAGACCTTGCATGTTTAGTTCTTGTCACCTGGTCTACCATCATTGGTGTCAGACCTTGTATGTTTAGTTCTTGTCACCTGGTCTACCATCATTGGTGTCAGACCTTGTATGTTCAGTTCTTGTCACCTGGTCTACCGTCACTGGTGTCAGACCTTGCATGTTTAGTTCTTGTCACCTGGTCTACCATCATTGGTGTCAGACCTTGTATGTTCAGTTCTTGTCACCTGGTCTACCATCATTGGTGTCAGACCTTGTATGTTTAGTTCTTGTCACCTGGTCTACCGTCACTGGTGTCAGACCTTGTATGTTCAGTTCTTGTCACCTGGTCTACCGTCACACCTGTACATCTGGCTACACAAACACACATGACAGTCACCAACACACGACAGCAGACAATGTAGTGAATGGTATAACAAACACATACTTGCTGTGTGCTCATTTAATGGTAATGACAGTAATATGTTAACCTTACTAGAGCGATTTTGTGTATACTAATGTGTGTATAGTACCAGCACAGGTTGCTTCACTCGTAGGAGGCCCCGAGTTGGTACTCCCGTAGTTGCAACTCTCTTGTTTGTCTGAAGTGAACCATAATTCAGGGCCTCCTAAAAGTGAAACAACCTGTAGTTACCGGTTGTCAAAGGCACTTGTCAGGAGATACTTTGCCTGGTATGTATGTGTGTGTATGTGTACTCACCTATTTGTGGTTGCAGGGGCTGAGTCATAGCTCCTGGCCCCGGTACTCACATATTTGTGGTTGAAGGGGTCGAGTCCCAGCTCATGGTTCTGGTGCGTGTGTGTGTGTGTGTGTGTGTGTGTGTACTCACCTATTTGTGGTTGCAGGGGTCGGGTCAGCTTGTGTGTGTGTGTGTGTGTTTATATAATCAAATGGAGGTGTTGGATTGTGACAGTTGGCACATATACAGGTGAGGGTGGCTGTGGAGGTAGTGGGCGTGCTAGCCCCGCCCACATCCACCCCACGCCTACACCCCGCCTCCTGGGCTCCTCCAGTGGGCTGAGTGGCTCCACCTCCCGCCTGGCTGGGACTTCGACAGGCTACGGAGCTCTGGCTACCAGGCTTGGTGGCTCCTTTACGGCTCTTCCCTCCTCCACCTCTTCGGGCTACGGCTCCTGTGCCGGGGGAGTCCTGCCCTCCTCCTCCCGTCACGAGGACTCCGAGGATCTCTCAGACGTGTCCTCAGGCGCCACCTCCGAGGACTCGGCTAGACGTCGACGAAGAAGATCCTCTCAGCCTATGAAAGGTGATAAACACTTAATATTGTGGAGCTCTAGACTCGCCTCCTCACAAGTAAACCCATTCTTATACCCTTCCCTCCAGTCATAGTGCTCCAATACCCTTCCCTCCAGTCATAGTGCTCCAATACCCTTCCCTCCAGTGTTTCAATACCTTTCCCTAGAGCTATAGTATTTCAAAACCTTTCTCATTCACACCTTTCTTATTGCCTCATGTTCCACACCTCTGTTAGTGCCCTGTGTTCCACACCTCTGTTAGTGCCCTGTGTTCCACACCTCTGTTAGTGCCCTGTGTTCCACACCTCTGTTAGTGCCCTGTGTTCCACACCTCTGTTAGTGCCCTGTGTTCCACACCTCTGTTAGTGCCCTGTGTTCCACACCTCTGTTAGTGCCCTGTGTTCCACACCTCTGTTAGTGCCCTGTGTTCCACACCTCTGTTAGTGCCCTGTGTTCCACACCTCTGTTAGTGCCCTGTGTTCCACACCTCTGTTAGTGCCCTGTGTTCCACACCTCTGTTAGTGCCCTGTGTTCCACACCTCTGTTAGTGCCCTGTGTTCCACACCTCTGTTAGTGCCCTGTGTTCCACACCTCTGTTAGTGCCCTGTGTTCCACACCTCTGTTAGTGCCCTGTGTTCCACACCTCTGTTAGTGCCCTGTGTTCCACACCTCTGTTAGTGCCCTGTGTTCCACCTCTGTTAGTGCCCTGTGTTCCACACCTCTGTTAGTGCCCTGTGTTCCACACCTCTGTTAGTGCCCTGTGTTCCACACCTCTGTTAGTGCCCTGTGTTCCACACCTCTGTTATTGTGCTGTACGTGTCCTGTCTTAATGTTTTAAGCGCTTCACACTTTCTTGTTGGCAAAAAAAAAAAAAGATATCTTAAGTTAGAAAGTCTTATCCGAGTGCACAAGTTAAACTCTTAAATAACACACTAAGAAATAACACTGCACAGTAGACACAAGGTGAAGATATTACTGTATATGTCAACACAGGCGTGACTGTCAAAGACTGTGTCCTCACTGCTGTCAAAGACTGTGTCCTCACTGCTGTCAAAGATTATGTCCTCATTGCTGTCAAAGACTGTGTCCTCACTGCTGTCAAAGACTGTGTCCTCACTGCTGTCAAAGACTGTGTCCTCACTGCTGTCAAAGACTGTGTCCTCACTGCTGTCAAAGACTATGTCCTCACTGCTGTCAAAGACTATGTCCTCACTGCTGTCAAAGACTGTGTCCTCACTGCTGTCAAAGACTGTGTCCTCACTGCTGTCAAAGACTATGTCCTCACTGCTGTCAAAGACTGTGTCCTCACTGCTGTCAAAGACTGTGTCCTCACTGCTGTCGAAAGACTGTGTCCTCACTGCTGTCAAAGACTGTGTCCTCACTGCTGTCAAAGACTGTGTCCTCACTGCTGTCAAAGACTGTGTCCTCACTGCTGTCAAAGACTGTGTCCTCACTGCTTTGTCAGAAGATACTGTGTCCTCAGCTGGCTTAAAATGTCAGGTTGATAGGGTGCAATGCACGTGGCGCAACCAGGATCTAAACGGTTCGAACAGGTCAGCTGAATACAGGTGACACATCAGGAGAACGAACACAGGACAAACGTCAGACACAGGACAAACGAACAGAGGACAAACGAACAGGACAACGAACACAGGACAAACAGACACAGGACAAACGAACACCGGACAAACGAACACAGGACAAACAGACACAGGACAAACGAACACAGGACAAACGAACACAGGACAAACGAACACAGGACAAACGAACACAGGACAAACGAACACAGGACAAACGAACACAGGACAAACAGACACAGGACAAACGAACACAGGACAAACAGACACAGGACAATCAGACACAGGACAAACGAGACACAGAACAAACAGACACAGGACAAACGAACACGGAACAAAAGAACACAGGACAAACGAACACATGACAAACGAACACAGGACAAACGAACACAGGACAAACGAACACATGACAAACGAACACAGGACAAACGAACACAGGACAAACGAACACAGGACAAACGAACACAGGACAAACGAACACAGGACAAACGAACACAGGACAAACGAACACAGGATAAACGAACACAGGACAAAGAGACACAGGACAAACGAACACAGGACAAACGAACACAGGACAGACACAGGACAAACGAACACAGGACAGACAGACACAGGACGAACAGACAAAGGACAAACTAACACAGAACAAACAAACACAGGACAAACGAACACAGGACAAACAGACACAGGACGAACAGACACAGGACGAACAGACACAGAACAAACAAACACAGAACAAACAAACACAGGACAAAAAACACAGGACAAACGAACACATGACAAACGAACACATGACAAACGAACACAGGACAAACGAACACAGGACAAAAAAACACAGGACAAACAAACACAGGACAAAGATACACAGGACAAACAAACACAGGACAAACAGACACAGGACGAACAGACACAGGACAAACAAACACAGGACAAACAAACACAGGACAAACGAACACATGACAAACGAACACAGGACAAACGAACACAGGACAAACAAACACAGGACAAAGATACACATTACAAACAAACACAGGACAAACGAACACAGGACAAACGAACACAGGACAGGAAATAGGTGCTGCCCTCCACTACCTTTGATCAACCCGTATTAACACTTCTCTAAGCAACTGTTCCATTTGCCCCCCAGCAGCTGCTGTCTTTATTACAGTAGTAACAACAAAAGCAATTTTTATTTAAACATTGTTGGTCCAAAAACACAAGTGCAAAATAAGACTTTTGTTAATGTTTCAGACTAACACACAGACAAATTTTTAATGAAACAGCCTTCTTAATAATAATAATAATAATAATAATAATAATAATCTTTATTTCTACCAGTACATCATACAACTTATAAAGACCATAGCTGACACCAATGACATACTATATAGAAAGTCCCTGGTTATATAGAGCATTTCGGGAAATTAGACCAATTTTGCCCCCAGGATGCGACCCACACCAGTCCACTAACACCCAGGTACCTATTTTACATGGAGAGCTTTAGTGTTGAGGAAACACGGCCAAGGTAGTGTGTAAAGCATTAGGTTTAGTCAGCCTGGGCATCATAGTGGCTTTCTTGCACTTAGCAAATCAATATTGTAATTACACATTGTAAACTATGCAAGGAAATAGACTCCTTAATCCATCATGTTTCCACCCGTACCGGGGATCGAACCTGAGTGTGTGAGCTGAGTGAGCTAGCAATGCAGCTAAGGATTGCTAGCTCACTCAGGAACACACAAGTCATAAGTGAGTTTTCCATGTTATTGGTTAGTTGGGAATTGTTGCAGCTGTGATTTTGTGGGATTTATTGTTTGTGAAGGAGTGTGAGGATGCTGGATGGTCGAGCGTCATAGTTCTGGACATGATTGATACATGTTATGTATATCTTTATTGTAGACGTTTCGACATCCAGTGGCTTCATCAATACAGATTCTAGGACAAAACTTGAGAGTAGAACTATATACAAAAGATGAGGGACTGATTACCTCATCTTTTGTATATAGTTCTACTGTCTTCAAGTTTTGTCCTACAAATTGTATTGATAAAGCCACTGGATGTCGAAACGTCTACAATAAAAATACCCAGATGTTGCACGTGTCTAATTTTCATCTTGTCGGTATTGTCTACCATTCATGAACAAACTGTTTACACAACACATAAGTTGAAGAAAGAGACACTTGTGGGTATCTACGTTTCGCCAGCCAGTGGCTTCTTCAGTCCACTACACAGAAAAAAAGTGGAAGATGAGGAGGAGTTTGAGGTAATCAGTCCATCAGTCTGGAGTTGATGTGTTCAAGATTGATGGTCTGAACACATCGTCTCCAGGCTGAGGGACTGATTACCTCAAACTCCTCATGTTCCCCCGTTTTTCTTTGTATTAGACTAAAGAAGTCACTGGCTAGCGAAACAGTTTCCTCAAAGCATTTCCACATATTGCACAAGTGTCTCAGCTCTTCATTACGTACAGACACACTCATGGACACTTACACTCACCAACACACACGTAGGATGTACACAAATGACTGTATGGTACCTTCCTACAGGAGAAGCGTCAGTCTCAGGGAATGAGGACTTTGAATGGGTACGAGGGTCCCCCATGTTGACTGGCCTACTAGAGGGCCACGTCACTCGTCTCTCCACTCCTCCAGATCATCGTCTTCACTCACAGAGATCCACTCTGACCACACCTCCTGAGTCAAGCGAGGAAGGTGTGTCTAGCCACCGTCACCGTCAATATACACGACCTCCTCCTGTACCAAGACCTCGCACGCTCGAACCAGGAGATCTGGTTCCTCATAGGTATATAAGGGAAGCATTAAGAGCCTCCAGGGACAGTACCCGGGATCGTTTGTATTCACCCTCTCGAGACCTGACGGGTTACAGACGCTCCAGAGACTCTTCAGTAGAGCGTAGCGGTAGAGATTCCTCGTGTGAAAGAGGCTCTGTGTCTAGCCTCCACCAACACAGTCATCATCACCACCACGTCACGCCACGGCTACCTCAACACTCCTGCGAGTGTCCCTCATGCTGGTGTGACGACGATGAACCCGGCTACGATTCCTGCGATGAACGAAACCACCACCACCGTCATAGCTACCACGAGGGCCTCCAACACGCTCACCTGCACCAGCCTCACCACCACCACCATCATCACCAACAACCTGCACGAGAACTATCACGAGAACGAAGGATCAGAAACCACGGGTCAGCTGATAGTGGAAGGTCGTCGCCATGTTGCTGTAGAAACAACCACCAATTGGGGTCGTTAACTTCACTGTCAAGCCACGACTACTGCAACAACGCCCGCCTGGCCCTGCCCAGCACTGCCAAGGTGGGTGGACCCAACCATTCCACCCTCCACACCCCCCAAGGTAGCCGCCCACACCGCCGCCTCCACACTGACTACATCACATTATGGAGCTGCCACTCCCCGCCGGTATGTGGTCCATGTGATGTCCACACACTCACGCCCATATACCCACACTCACACGCCCATACAGCCATCGGTTCAGTCCTGAAAAAGAGAACTTGTAGCTAAAATTGCCTATCATTATCCTTTTCACAGCTAACCCTCAAATTAGAAATTAAAACTATCAAGAACCTAAGTCACTGACTTTTTTGGGGTTATCCTAGGTAATTTACACTGTACCTATGCCTAAATAAACTTATTAAACTATTCAACATTTCTGTCCATCTTCATTTCCAATTTGTGGGTTGTGAATTATTCTAGCCACGATGTTGAAGTTTTCGTTTTTTATGTTACTATAAAGAAGGTAATTTTGTATGATAAAAGTTGTCATTATACAACAAATCTAAATAGGTGAAGGAGAGTAGTTTGGTGTAGCGAGGGTTCATGTAGTCGCTACATGAACCCCCACTCTACATGAACCCTGCTCTCCATAAACAGCACACACTACAGGGTGACCCAAATGTGTGGACACACTTCTGGGCTTTTAAAATCCTTCCAAGGATGTCCTGTATGTCCAGACCTTGGGTCTGGTATTCCACGAGAAACCCTCAGAAGGATTTTAAAAGCCCAGAACTGTGTCCACACATTTGGGTCACCGAGTACATAAGAGTGTGTTGTGTATGGTTGTAAGCTGAGTGTGTTGTGTATGGTTGTAACCTGAGTGTGTGCCAGTATTACTGGGCATCATGTGGCTTGCACCTAGGCTTTAGGTTCACCCATGTACAGTTCACCTCTTAAATAATTTTTTTGCAACCTGCAACAATACATTTATTTATATATAATTTTTCTTACATGCGACCTCTTCCAGGATAACCAATATTATTACGTATTATTCAGATATTAGTGTATCATTGAGAAGAAATTCAGGGAGTCATTGTATGCTATCCATCAAAACTTTTATGTATCTTGTTTACTGTAAAAGAAATAGATTATACATTGTTGTATTTCATGGAGCACTAAACCCGTATGGGTTAGAATTGAGGCTAGGTGTAGTGTGGCAGTGTGAGGTTTGAGTGGTGTATATTGTGGCGTTAATGGTGTAGTGCAGTGAGGCGCCGGGTACTAGGCGAGCTCTACTGGGGGACACACTAACATTTCCATATTATTAACTCCCCTTTTTCTTGGCCTTGTGTATCAGCGAGACTTGTACATGTTAGTGCTAGTCAGCAAATTAAGTAGACGGCATTGTAGCGATCATGATTCAATAATTGTCTGCATGTTGACTGTCAGGCATGCACCATGCCTGCCATGTTTGCTGGCTATATTAGCTTTTAAGTACTAGTATATTGTTAAGTTAACCAATTAGTCATGTAGCCCATGTTCCTGTGTTGCTTTGTTAATGGGACTTCAAGCCTATCTGCTACACTTGGGTAATTAAGACAGTCTATCAAATGTTCACAGATCAAGAATACCTACATCCTTAAAATAGGGATTGAAGTAATCAGCGTATATACACTGAGACATACCTCAAAGTGTATATATGCTGACCGTTACAGTGATGAATTACATTAGGCTTGTATACTCTCTTAGTGTATTATTTAAGGCTAGCAAGTAGCCTACAGGTTGGTCACCCCGAAAACTATAAGCTTGACACGGGGAAACATGGGTGAATTAGTATAGTGTCATTTGCTAATACTACAGTGGACCCCTGGAAATCGAACGCCTCCCAACTCGACCTATTATGTAAGTTTATTATTGTAAGTGCTTTTGTAAGTGTATTATTGGGGGTCTGAAATGGACTAATCTAATTTACATTATTCCTTAAGGGAATAAATTCGTTCGGTAACAGCACTTGAACAGCATTCTGGAACGAAGAATGTTCGATTTCCGGGGGTCCACTGTATACGGAATGAACTATCCCAGTACATGGATACGAAACTGAAGCAGAGGTGAGGTACTATATAGTATGTCCTTTACTCTGATTCCCTCTTCATTATTACCATATATACAGTGGTCCCTCGGTTTTCGTGCATCTCCAAACTCGAACATTTATGTAAGTGTATTTTCGTAAGTGCTGTTGCAAGTGTATTTTTGGGGGTCTGAAATAGACTAACCTACGTGACATTATTTCTTAAGGAAGTAAATTCGTTCGGTAATGGCACTTGAGCAGCATTCTGGAACGAATTTTCGGCGAAAACCGAGGGACCACTGTACATGGGGAAGCACTGAGACCCTAAAAATCATACAGAACCTGGGGAATGGGAGGTAATCAAAGCCCTTAGGAACACCACTCCTCAAATACGAGACCAAAATGTAAAATCCTCCTCTTGTCTTCTCTTTTTACATGCTGGTTCAGTTGTGCTGTGACCACACCATTTATCACCCTTTGTGTCTCCTATATGTTTTAATTTTGATGTATAGCCAAAAAAACTCACTGGTAATTCCATTCCATAATAGCATTTCTAAAAGTCTCCTAAGCACTCAAACTTTTTTGTCATTCGCCTGTGTAATACGTGTGTAACAAAAGCCCATCATTTTTGTAGAGTTTGATAGGCTTGTGGCTTTTATTTTGCCTTTTATTAGTCTACTATGTGTGTATTTAACAGAAACTTCCATTTCTTTTACCGGAGGTAATTTAGTTATATGCCTATATAAAGGAACCAAGCTGTTAATGTTGGTCCTGTCTTGTGTGCTTACAATTATCATGCACTTGCATGGCTCATAAAATATAAGGTTATTACGTTGCTTTCTCTGAGATAACGTTTCGCTCGATAAAGCTCTACACAGAGGAGAACGTTGTGCCGGAGGCTTGCTCTGCAACGTGTCCTTTTTTTTCACTATTGTTGAAAGTATGAATTTTTCGAGTGTAACACAGCGAGTCACTCATTAGACGACGTTTTGCCTAACTTGTCTTTTATTAAACTATACATTTTTGAGGTTTTTCCCAACATATGTTTTTATTTGACCACATTTTCTTAGTATTCCTTTATCAAGTCTGTACACAATCTACAAACAAAACATGGCCAGCTTCTCCAGGACTGCTATACTGTATAGTATGTATATATACGATGTTTGTGCAGATTCTGTACAGTCATGTTAAAGCAGTATATAGGGCAAAATGTTATCTTTGAAAAAGCCTGAGCTGCTATGTTTTATAAACCCAGTTTCTCTGCTTTTCTCCACTCAGTGGTTGTTAATGGGGTTTAAAGCCTAATAAATAAAAAAAAAAAAAAAAATTATTATTATTATTACATGTATTATTATTATTATTATTATTATCCACCACAGAAGGGTCATTAAGGTTGCATGTTACCTATTCACTACCAGTCAAGAATAATCCCTAAAATAGGGATTGAAATAAACTTTCATTGTGTTTACACAGAGATATAAACCTCTTGGTGTATGCATACTGAGAGACATACACCTCCTGGTGTATGTCCACTGTACATACGCCTCCTGGTGTATGTCCACTGTACATACGCCTCCTGGTGTATGTACAGTGGACCCTTGGTTTTCGTACAGCTCCCAACTCGAACAATTATGTAAGTGTATTTTTGGGGGTCTGAAATGACTAATCTAATTTACATTTGTCCTTATGGGAACAAATTCGTTCAGTAACGGCACTCGAACAGCATTCTGGAAAGAATTACCGACGAAAACCGAGGGTCCACTGTATCCCTGAATCATCACACTGTATTTGTATAATTAAGCAGAAAATTTCTTAGAACTTCATGGTATGTATGAAAAGATAATTTATGCATGAGGCTTTTATAGCTTATTGTAGTTTGCTAAGCTTTTATTACTACTTAAGTAATATATTTTTATTAATGTGTTTTGCACGAACTTTTATCTATGTCTATACCTGTAATTTTTCCTAGTTTGCTTATAGTATACTACTGTAAGTGACCAGTGAGAGGTCAGTGTGTTTACTATGAGATTGTACTTTGTATACCCCACACTGAGGGGTATACACAGTGTTGAGGTATATTGTCCCACACTGAGGGTGTACACTGTGTGGAAGGTACTCAGGGGTGGATTTACTGTGAGACTAATGAAGGTTAAGCTTCAGGGCTCCTAATCCCGGAGGGGCCCCAGAAGCCACTGTAGTCCACATTGCTTAAAAATTTTTGATCTACTGTATGAGAAGGGTTTTTTAAAAAATAATAATAATATAGTGTAATTCAATACAAAATACAGCCTCTCCTCACTTAATGATGGATTTCTGTTCTAAGACCATGTTGGTAAACGAATTTGTCGCAAACTGAGGAGCATACTATAATTGTAGTGGGTTTGTGTCAACCATCTTTGATATTGTTTTAATGTCACCTTTTCACCATTTATAACATTTCTGGTGTATTTTTAAATATTTATACAGTAGTGTACTGTATATTGTAATAAACAAAATAGAGGAAATGAGGTCTAAAATACGTACATTATTTAGATATGCATACTGGTGAGAGAGCCCGTTTTAAGTCCGAGTCATTGGTAAACAAGTACGTCGCTAAGTGAGGAGAGGCTGTAGTTAAAATAAAAATTAAAAGGCTATTAAAGTATCACATAGGCTAGCCATTGCTGGTTGCAAAGGGGCCCCCCATAACAGTTTGAGCTTCAGGGCCCTAAAAATGTAGGTGTGCCACTGTGTGTACGCTATGTACATGTGTGTTAAGAATATATGCTTCCAAACAGAGGGTATACATACTCTAGACTGCTTTTCTTATATTTTTTCCTTCATATGTATTCTTTTTATGATGAATAAGCTATTAATTAATATTTATGTGTTAATTTTTGGAATATACATAAATACTTATTGAAAAAGGGAAGATGATTGTGTGTTTTGGTATGCCATTGTGAAAAACCTGCGACTGACTTCGAGGGTTTATTAAACTTTCTCTGCTTCAGTATGCTGAAGAAGGCCTCATTGGTAGACCAAAATATACAGTACTTATTTTTCCTTAATTTTTCCATATAGGCTCATTTGTGCCGATGATCAGTTTTTATTAAATTCTTGTTTTTGAATAATACTCTTTATATATGTTGTTTTATGTTTTTTCATAATCATCTATTGAAGTACTGGCAGATTCATTCTTTTGTTACTAAATTGCAATATATGTTGTTGTGTTAGTAATGTGGTACGACTTACGAAATCATAATATGTAACATGATTGCAAACTAATCACGGAACGGGTGGAGCTTGAACCCACATCCTGGAGTTTTACGACTCAAAACGGGTGGGTTTCCAGACCCCACCCGTTTTATGGTTAGTGGTGTGTTCTTTCAAAATATTTTCCACCATTTCATTTTTCTATTATTAATTATTTGAGTTGTGGTTGCAGGGCAGTTCTCTGGAGGAACGAGTTAACCGTCTTGAAGGCGATAAGGACTCACTCCAGCTACAGGTGACTGTCCTCACTCAACAAGTCGAGGCTCAGACAGAGAAGATAGCGGACTTGGAGAACCTGCTCGAGGAGAAGAAGGCACAGCTACAGAAGACTGAAGAGCAGCTGCAAAAAGTAAGTTAGAAAACACGATTAAAAGTTAAGTTAAACCGATTGTGGCACAGATGTGTAAGAGAAGCCGTGAAGTGCTTCCCATCAGGCAAAATTGATAATTCTCCACTTATTGTGCATAGTTTAACAGTTAAATTTTATATTAGGTATGTATGTAAATAAAAAATGACTTGTATATACATACAGTGGTACCTCGGTTAACGATGGTCCCCAAACTCGCCCTTTTATGTAAGTTTATTTTTTTAAATGCTTTTGTAAGTGTATTTTTAGGGGTCTAAAAGGACTAGTCTATTTTACATTATTCCTTATGGGGATAAATTCGTTTGGTAATGGCACTTGAACAGCATTCTGGAATGAAAAAATATCGTTAACAGAGGTACCACTGTATATACAGTGGTACCCAGAGTTTCGAACAGCTCCCAATTCGAACAATTATATAAGTGTATTATTGTAAATGCTTTTGTAAGTGTATTTTTGGGGGTCTGAAACGGAACAATCTAATTTACATTATTCCTTATGGGAACAAATTCGTTCGGTAACCGCACTCGAACAGCCTTCTGGAACGAATTGTATGGCCAAAACTCGGGGTACCACTGTAAATAGGGTTAGCTAAAAACCACGATTTCGGTATCTGTGACAGGTCATTGGAACTTATACCCCACGAATATGGAGGTCCTGCTGTAACCCGCATTTAGGAGAGAGAATCTTATGATGACATTTCGGTCCAACTTGTGTGGGTTATTTGTGTACACATTTTTCATGTGTCACTAGGTGATATTTTGGGCTAAAATGTTTAAGACACTCTTGCTTTAACACCTATGTACAGTGGTACCCCGAGTTTCGTACTGCTCCCAACTCGAACAATTATGTAAGTGTATTATTGTAAGTACTTTTATAAGTGTATTTTTGGGGTCTGAAACAGACTAATCTAATTTTCATTACGTATTCCTTATGGGAACAAATTTGTTCGGTAACCGCACTCGAACAGCCTTCTGGAACGAATAAAGTACGGAACTCGAGGTACCACTGTATGTTACAAGATCACCATTTTTAGCTAAAATATTTTAGACACGGTGAAGACCAATGTGGTTTATCTTGTATATGAATGCTCATGTGCATTTTCCAATAAAACCTTACAATTATTCCATTCTGAAACCTAAACCAATTTATCTCCAGCGTGAACTTTCACATGAAAATTAGTAATGTACAAAAAAAAAAAATGACCTTTGATGAGTTTCGAGAGTGTTTCTCCTCCCTAAATAAGTAATCTTAAGTAAATTTATTTAGGGAGTAGAAACTCACTCAAAACTATGTTGATCTAAATTTTATTTTTGGGATGGGAGGGTGAATGTTTAGATAGCATGTACTCATTGGAGCGGAGGAGAGAGAGATACATGATAATATATACATGGAAAGTACTTGAGGGCCTGGTCCCAAATCTGCACACTGCCATAACAACATACTGGAGTGAGAGATATGGGAGAAAGTGTAAAATAAACCCAGTGAGGAGCAGGGGTGCGGTGGGGACAATACGGGAGCACTGTATTAACATCCGGGGTCCCAGACTATTCAACATCTTACCAGAAGATATCCGAAACACGGCTGGAACCAGTGTAGAAGCCTTCAAGAGGAAACTGGACAAATATCTTCACCAGGTGCCAGATCAACCAGGCTGTGATGGATATGTGGGGCAGCGGGCCTCCAGCAGCAACAGCCTGGTTGACCAGGCAAGCACCAGACGAGCCTGGCCCATGGCCGGGCTCAGAGAGTAGATACTCTCGAAACTCTTCAAAGGTATATCAAAGGTATAGCATTATAAATTTTCCCTAAACCTGACTAGTTTACCTAAGTTAGTAAATAGAAAGCTGTGTTAGGCCACTAGGAAAGCTATGTTAGGTCACTAGGAAAGCTGTGTTAGGTCACTAGGAAAGCTGTGTTAGGTCACTAGGAAAGCTGTGTTAGGTCACTAGGAAAGCTGTGTTAGGCCACTAGGAAAGCTGTGTTAGGTCACTAGGAAAGCTGTGTTAGGACACTAGGAAAGCTGTGTTAGGACACTAGGAAAGCTGTGTTAGGCCACTAGGAAAGCTGTTAGGACACTAGGAAAGCTGTGTTAGGACACTAGGAAAGCTGTGTTAGGCTACTAGGAAAGCTGTGTTAGGCCACTAGGAAAGCTGTGTTAGGACACTAGGAAAGCTGTGTTAGGCCACTAGAAAAGCTGAGTTAGGACACTAGGAAAGCTGTGTTAGGACACTAGGAAAGCTGTGTTAGGCCACTAGGAAAGCTGTTAGGACACTAGGAAAGCTGTGTTAGGACACTAGAAAAGCTGTGTTAGACCACTAGGAAAGCTGTGTTAGGCCACTAGGAAAGCTGTGTTAGGCCACTAGGAAAGCTATGTTAGGTCACTAGGAAAGCTGTGTTAGGTCACTAGGAAAGCTGTGTTAGGTCACTAGGAAAGCTGTGTTAGGTCACTAGGAAAGCTGTGTTAGGCCACTAGGAAAGCTGTGTTAGGTCACTAGGAAAGCTGTGTTAGGACACTAGGAAAGCTGTGTTAGGACACTAGGAAAGCTGTGTTAGGCCACTAGGAAAGCTGTTAGGACACTAGGAAAGCTGTGTTAGGACACTAGGAAAGCTGTGTTAGGCTACTAGGAAAGCTGTGTTAGGCCACTAGGAAAGCTGTGTTAGGACACTAGGAAAGCTGTGTTAGGCCACTAGAAAAGCTGAGTTAGGACACTAGGAAAGCTGTGTTAGGACACTAGGAAAGCTGTGTTAGGCCACTAGGAAAGCTGTTAGGACACTAGGAAAGCTGTGTTAGGACACTAGAAAAGCTGTGTTAGACCACTAGGAAAGCTGTGTTAGGCCACTAGGAAAGCTGTGTTAGGCCACGAGGAAAGCTGTGTTAGGCCACTAGAAAAGC